>KZ805522.1:0-67459 GCA_003073855.1 Periconia macrospinosa
GCTGCTGCATCGCTGCGTAGCTTGCAGATCTTTTAGTCCCAATACACTAACTACACGCCCTGCGCCGTCGCGCGCGCGCGGGGGGGGGGGCTTTTTTTGAATAGTGTTCGTATTTTTCGGGATTTTTAATTATTTGGTTAAGTTTATAGTTTTGAGATGCTGCTTGCTGGTCTAAGCTTTTTTCCGATTTCGAACGCTCCGACGATTATGTAGCATTGGGAACGAAAAGTAAAAAAACTATCGGAATAAGCCCCTTTGGATGGATGGATGGATGCCTAAAATATACAAAACTCTAATTTACGCATCACGACGGTTCCATGGATGAACTTTTTGGGGGGGATTGAAGGAGGGAAGGGAGGAGGAGAGGGAGAGAGGGAGAGAGGGAGAGAGGGTCCAAAAAAAAAAAAAAAAACTTATCGCGGGGGGAGGGGAGGATGATACAACATTGATGGTGGTACAGAAGGCTATGCCATACACGCAAACGCATATGTAGTTAGTATTATTATAACAGTAGTATCAATAATAGAAGTTTTTTTTTGTATTTTATTATTAGCAAACTTCCCCCTCCCTCCCTTCTTTTCCAAACTTACAACTAACAACTCCACCACATCACACCACATCCCTTTTACCTAACCCCCCCCCCTCTCTCTCTCTTCCCCCCTCTCTCTCACTTAACCCCTCGCCTCACCTTACCTCGGCTATCTACCTAACTCATATCACCCATCGATCCTAATTCTAGATTCAAACCCCCTATCTACGCGTGTACCTAGTACAATGCTACATATAGACATGTAATACGGCGTCCCACACACACACACACACACACACACACACACGTTACCTAACGTTTATCTTACGCGCGCATGTATATGACAAACAACGCCGTACATGAGGTTCGGATTAGGATGGATGGATATGTATGTACAGTGTATGTAGGTGAGTATGGGTGAGATAAGATAAGATGGTGAGGTGGTGAGGTGGTGAGATGGTAAGATGGTCAGGTGTAAGTATAGAATTCGCGGTGTGGTGTGGTGTGGCGTGGTGCGGTATAGGATGGATAGATGGGATGGGTAGCGTGATTGTAACCGTAAGGTGATATTGATACGTGGATGGATGGAGGAACGGTGAAGGGTAAGGGGAAGGTAGTAAGGGAGGAGGGGATGTGTACGTCGCAAGGGAAGGGTAGGGATAGATAAGGGATAACGGATTGGTGTAGATGGGAGGAGGGGATTGCGCACGTGCGGCGTGCGTATAGTAAGGGTATTCGTAGGATATGCTACGAGGAGTTTAGAGGGTAGAGAGGGGAGAGTAAGGAAGGAAGGATGTAGGACGAGGAGGAAGGGGATAAAATAGTGTTATTGTCGTCGCTGTAGGAATTAGAATAATAGCGGTATTGATACAGGCAAAGAATCACACAAAGACGCTGGGGTGGGAAAAGGATAATTCCTCGATTTTGGGGGAAGGGTTAGAGGCAAGGGAGTAGGGGGTCATGTGTTTGTATGTGTATTGTGGATGTAGATATTTATCGTTGGGCTTTAAGGTATCTAGTTTTGTTGTTATTTTTCGTCTATATGTAAGTACTGCAGAACATGTTTTGGCCTACAAAGGGACTGGAAGAAAGATATGAAACTTTAGATTATAACTACTAAACAACAAATGTTCACCAGGGGGTGTACCTGCACTGTGTCGACACTCACCATCCGATTGTTTAGCCTTTACATCTCTCTCAAGATGGAAAAACCTTAATAGTTTCAAGCGCTCAGTTACCTTTCCTCCCGCCGTCTCTCACCTCTCCCTCCTTCTATCACCCTGCACCTTCCCCTCCCCCTTCCCTTCAATATCCACCCTCCCCCTCCGCACCACCTTGCCAACCGCCCACCCAAACCCCGCCACCATTTTCCGCGTCCCTTTCCTCCCCTCCCCCTTCTTCCCCCTATCTCTATCCCTCTTCCTAAAAATCCACCCCATAACCTCCGCTGCCCTCTCCCACCCCACACTCGACAAACTCGTATTCACCTTCTGCCACCCCTGCGGACTCACCCACGTCCCCCGCGACGCGGGGTCCTCCGACCGGCGCGCAATAGGTCTGTGCGTCGGCTCGTCGACGAACGTGTACTCGTTGTGCAAATGCACGGTTGGTTTAGTAGAGAGTGTCGTGTAGATGTAGTCGTTGTTGCGGTCGAATGAGATGATGGTGTTGAGGTACGGTGGGGAGTGTTGGACGAGGGGGCTGAAGCGGGTTTCCTTTTTGGGGGAGAGGAGTGGGGTTAGGTGGTTTGTAGTGGTGGGATCTTGAGGTTGTTGAGAGCGTCGCTCGAAGGAGCGCGGGGGTTTCAGGATGGGTTTTGGTGGAGGTGGGATTAGAGGTGTAGTGGTGGGGATAGGTCTACTGCGTTTGCTGCGCGTGAAGAAGAGCGATTTAAGTCCTCTCACCATATCTTTGATGGGAAGTTTGCTTATCTTCGACCAGATGTTTGATGAGGTTGATATGTCATTGACGCCGGGAATAGTCGCGCATGCTTCTTTCTCGGCATCCCAGATCCGCAGCGCTTTCTCGAGGTCTTTGATTTCCTTGGTGTAATAGACCTTGAGCCCTTTCTTGGCTTTGAGCTTCAAGGATGCGAGTCGGTTTTCGTACGCGGCGATTCGATTTAGGAGGCGGGCTTTCGTGGTCGTCCATTGATTCCTCACGACGTAGTGTATGGATAGCTCATTTGGCGTCGAGATTGTGTGGTTGTTTTCGAGGAGGGCGGCTTGCTTTGAGCGGAATACGCCGCTGCGGTACGTCATGATTGTTTGGATTTGTCTGATTGTAGCGATGTCAGACTGGATGCTGCAGATTGGACAGCCGTCTGGTATTTCTGGGTACTTTTGTGCGTTGCAAGACATGATGGGCGGGATTGATGGACGCAACGACACGTCACGGAGGTGGGTTGATCTTGTTGAGGGCGGATTGAAGTAAGGTACAACAGATCCGATGATAGCCTCGTGGTGGGGGATGGGGTTGTATTGGTAGTGCGGGTGGTTGACTGGGTTAGTGAATCAATTGGTTTGGGTCACTGGATCCGTTTGCTGTTTTTTCCCCGCTGGGGTTGAAATATCGGACGTATCGAAGTAGTAGTGCAATAAAATATTTTAGGTGTATAACTAACTAATTGTGGGGGTAGAAAGTACTTGTAATGAAGAAAGTGAGAGTGAGAGTGAGCGCGGAAATAAGACAGCATATTTTGACCCTAAAGCCTTCCCGGCCTCCGTTTACAGCAAAGAACGAAGTCTCTAGAATGATATCAATAGTTTTCCTTTGGATATTTTTAATAATAACATACCTGTAATGCACCAAGGCTATCATCAACACTCTCCCCATCGTGACCTGACAACAACACACTAGCAAGATTCTTCTTCGACTCCTGCACCTCCATAACGCGCTCTTCAAAGGAGTTCCGGATATAGAACCGCACTGTCGTTACTTGTTGTGTTTGACCGATGCGATGAATACGCGCAAGAGCTTGCTCCTCAATAGTTGG
Source organism: Periconia macrospinosa (assembly GCA_003073855.1). NCBI lineage: Eukaryota > Fungi > Ascomycota > Dothideomycetes > Pleosporales > Periconiaceae > Periconia > Periconia macrospinosa. Next base: position 3,525 of record KZ805522.1, read on the forward strand.
ATTCCAGTGCGGCTCCATGAGATATGCGCGAGATGCTTCAGTAAGTGTAAGACCAACAGCCCCACATTGTATGGTAAGTAGCATTACCCGCACATTTGGGTCAGTTCGGAAGCGGTCTAATACCGGCTGGCGTTGGGTTTGTGGGACTTTACCGTCGAATCTAACGCATTGTATGCCTGATTTTGTAAGTCCGGTTTCTACGATGTCCAATGTGAGTCGCCAAGAAGAGAAAACGATACTGTTCGTTGTCAATGAGAGCATTAAATGTAATAAAAGAGCCTGTATTACCTTTTCACCCCCAGGGGTAGTGTTCTGAGATCAGACAACAAGGCTTCAACTTTTGAAGGCAACCCGCCATTGTTTTGGAAATGTCCCTTCCCCTTCTCCTGAGATTGATTGAACGTTTCTTCCATAGCACTCGTACTGATGGAAACCGGGGCAACAGGGCATCGAGGTGTATGATCGCACGCCATCTCGAACCCTGTAAGGCGAAGCTTATGAGAACACTCGGAACATGCGTACTTCAGACAGCGAGTGAAAAGGGGGCTGTCCTGATAGATCGCGTCGTCCATGAGGCTCTCTGCCATGTCTAGAAATACCGATACATAGTCAGTGACCCTCCGGGATAGATCATTCAATTATGATATGTTCTTCGCACTGTGCTTCATACAGGGAGATAGCACATACCGAGACTTAGAGAACATTGCGAGCACACAATGGTATGCATATTGCGATGCGAGTTGAAAACCTTTTGCGCTGTCACCGCCCAGCCCTCTGATACCTTTGAGGCCACATTATCATGCCGAGTGTGATACCGGAGACCTAGATTACACACAAGACGCATCGATTCGATTTGCTGGAGGCAATTCACATATGCGCGCGATCTGGAGAATTCCATCTCCTGTTGCAAGACGTCGTCAATCTTCAAGATAGCTTGATGGCGGATGCTTTCATACAGTTCCCTTTCGGCTTTGTGAAACTCAACAGGACATTTCACATCGCGTCGTGGGGGGAGATTGATTGTTTTCTTTGCTCTGCGGAGGACAACGCACCGCGCTAGTCGCTTGAGTCGTTTCACTGCTTCTTCATCTTCACCTGACTTCCACAATCGGCTTATATCCTTTTCAAAATACTTGGAGTCGTCGTAAGGATCGGCACGAATGAACTTGAGTAGAGCTGCAATGTCAGAGAGATTATTTTGAATGGGGGTTCCGGTGACCGCCCATCTGGATACGGCATCTAGATCATGAATTGCTCGAGACATCCGCGTTTTTACATTCCGAATGAGGTGTGCTACTATTTTGTCAGTTACATTTGTATCGCGGTATAATATGTTGATTGTGCATTGGAGTACCTTCATCGAGGATGATTCTTTTCCAGCGGACTTCAAACATGATATGATTTCCTGCTCCATCCTTTTGGGCGTTCCAATCTGCTGATAAGGTGTGGTAAGTAGTTATGATAATATTGAACGTTCGTAGCTCCTCGAGACTTCCGAGTCTAGTCTTGCCATGATGCCGACGGAATCGAATGGCTCCTGTGTGAACATGGCTGATTGTAATTTAGTCATATGTGGATAAAGATAATGGATTCTATTCATGCTTACTTGAGAATCTGTCCTTCCCAGGTACTCAATACTATTCGAGAATTTTAGCGGTGTCACCATGCAATTCAATCTGGGGGCTTACAAGGTTGTGGTACGATTATAAGAGTAGCCTCAACCGACGAAGCATCATGTGAAGATGTCAAATCAGGATGTGCTGACGGGCGCATACTCAGATCACCTGCAGCTAATGCAATCATTGTTAACGTTTTCCCTAGACCCATAGGATCGGCAACAATGCCACCATAGGTTTGTCGCGGCGGCGCAGCCTGGTATTCTTCGGTGATATGATTGATGTAGCTAAAAGTATGTCAGCAACAAATGCACCCAGGTAAATGGTAGGGATTGAGAAAATGCATCGCTAGTTATCCATCTTTGCGATTCCACTACGCTACGTGCACAAAGTGCGGAGACCTCTGGATACAACTCACCATCTGCCATGACTGTTGTCAAGTGTCTCCCAAATATCTGGCCATGTATCGCCTGGTTTCCAACCCATCTCTCGGCGAATCATGAATGTCAAGGCCTGTTTTTGATGTCTGTAGTGGTTCACTGTTAGAGACAAGATTACACCCCTAGACGTTTTCTCTCACCTATGCAAGGTCGCACTGAGCAGAGGAGATGGCACCGCCTCTTCAAGGTTCTCCTGACCGCTGATGAGGTCGAGTAGATCAGGGCGCTCGTAAATTTCCTGGAAGTTGACCTGTGCAGATGCCTGCGCGATGACTTGAGAAACTAAAATCCCGGCCTGGGACTTGTCTGATGAAAGCCTGTGCGGGTTGAAATATCTAACATCCAAATGACAAGTTCGAGGGTCTTGAAGGAAAATGTCATAATCCTGAAACCAATCACCTATTTCGTCAAAAAGTTCCATAGGACCATAGACTGTGATGTCAAGTGTACAAGGAACCAGAGAAAAGGCGCCATTATTCCGTTGCGTATATGTGGTTTCAGTTGTACATGACACAAAAAGCTTCAATGTGTTCTCTGAAACAAGCCCATCGATCATATTTCCGTGTTGTGAAGCAATGTGGCCGACTAAAGTTGACGGCTCGGACACCCAAAAACGGCTTGACGAAATGAGATGAACAGGAAAGGTTTCGGCCTGGACAGCATGGAGCTCACACTTGCATTCAATCGAAGGTACCTTCTCCAGTCAGTGAACGATCGCGACAGGGGGTCTAAAGTAGCGCCCGGGATTCTCTCTGCTGTTGATGATTCGTTGTTTATAGAACTCATTTAAAATCAGGCGACAGGCGAACTTATGCTTATAAGCCATACAGTACTCGTGGTGTATGGTGGTCCACGTATACAACGGAGCAAAACCCTCTTTAAGTCCTCATGCATTTAAGAGCTCATCAAATTGCAAACTTACCAGTCCAAAGCATACCAACTCATTGTCCTGATGACATTCCACAGGCCTGCAGTCTTCTATCGTGTTCTGGTCATTGAAAACCGCGTTTGTGCTGGGATTTGAGAGTGCCAGGGTGCCTTCGAATTGTATGCTTTCGGCTGCAAAAGTGCATTCACCGGCGATGCCATAATTGTCTGTCCGTTGCCGCTTGGCGTTTTGACTGTACGGATACGCCATGTCCCAAGCAGGTGATATGGGAGGTAGCGCGGGAAAGTTGTTCTTCTTGGGGGATTTGAAGGATATCTGGCAAGGCTGAAATTTACTCGTAATACGACGTTGGAGGGGGGCGGAGCGAGGCTGAAAAACTGCCAACCCCCTGTATAACTGCATGAGCTCCCAACATAATCACCAGCCCCTCCATCACCCAAGCTCTTCCATCATCAGAGCATTCCGATATCTAAACACGAACGATATTGTGGGCCCATATCTACTTGTTAATGCTCCACCATCGCCAAAGGCATACCCGTCATCATGCCTCGCATGGCACCGACTGTGTCAGTGTTGGCCAGACAGACCATGCGAAGTGCCTTCGAGGATCTGGAAAATACGGTCTCTCCGGTTGATTTAAAACAAATGCGATCCGTATCTGCTATCCAACAAGTACGCGATACAGCGCTGGACATTGAGAAGCAGCTGGCGGCAAGACGAGCTCTTCGGAATATGCGTCGACTTGCGCCGCTTTTCAAAGGGTTGGAACATTATTCCAAAGCAATCGAGATCTTATCGAACGGCACACCTTTCCTACCCTGGATATGGAGCCCAATAACACTGATTCTCAAAGTCGCTTCTGACCACATAGATGCCTTCGAACAAATTATCAAGGGCTATTCCAAGATCAGTGACTCCCTAAGGCGTTTCGAGATCCTCAGCGATGCCTTTCGCTCCGATGCAACCTTCCAATATTCACTAGCTGTCTACTACTCCGATATTCTCCAGTTTCACAAGAACGCCTACAAGTTTGTGAGGCGAAGTGGTATGTTTGATATCTCTGTTCAACACATCTATCAATTGAGATGCCAAGGATATTACCGATCACGTGAATTTTCTTAGGATGCTTCAGATATGTTATAATTTTGCTACTTCAGCTTTACGCACTGTGTCTTACAATGAACAGGATGGCATCTCCTTTTCAATACTTCGTGGGGTCGATTTCAACGGCGGTTTGATGGTATCCTTCAAGACCTTGACCGCCATGGAGACCTCATTGACAGAGAAGCCAACGCCCGTAACATTGCAGAAGCTCAACGCCAAAGAGAAGAAAGTGTTGATAAACTGGAGCAAGAAGAGAAGCATCAAACGATGAAGCAATACTCATCTGTGGTCTCCTGGCTGAAAGTTGATGACACAGAACAGATCAAAGTTTTCGAGTCAATACACGAAGAAGGATCGAAATATTCAGGCACATGTGCATGGATGACCAAGAATGGAAAAATAAGTTCTTGGTTGAAAAGCACACCTAATGACCGACAACTGTGGATATCAGGTAATCCTGGTACTGGGAAGAGTGGTACGTATTCCAGGGTATAAACACAATAAATCGCTACACCTAGTGGACTTCTCAACGTTCATACGCTACTAAAATATCTCTGTTGAACTTCACTAATCTTCCGCTTCTCGCTTTTAGTTATGCTGACCCAGCTTGTGACCTTTTTGCAAGCCTCAGAGTCAATAGTGCTCTATCATTTCTGCCGAGACACGCATTCTGCATCAACTAGATACGAAAACATTCTAAAGTCGCTTATTCAACAAATCCTACGTTCGAGTGGTGAGCTTGCTACCTATGCGTATCACCAATACGTTGTCGATAGAAAGAAAGCTACCACGAAGAATCTGGAACAACTCCTTGAAAACTTGCTACTCACCCTTTCGACGGCCCGCAAGACAGAGAACGTATGGATAATCGTTGACAGCATAGATGATTGCGAGCCTGCCAAACAGGCGTGGTTGATTTCCTTACTCTATGGCCTAACTTCGCAGAGTGCCTCTCAAAATGCCACCATCTGTAAAGTTCTATTTTCAAGCCGTTCATTGCCTAATCAAACGAAGAAGCTGTCCAAGAAGCAGGTTGTGTCTTTGGGCGATGAATTGGAGCATGTCTCGAAAGCCATCAAATTATATACATCGCAAAGACTTCGGTCTCTACATGGAAGGCTTCGACAGCTTGAGATGAGTGCAGAAGCTGTAGAACATATTGAAGGGTTGGTAACAGAAAAGGCTGACGGTAAGGAAAACTAATCAGCTCGATACCCTCTACTAACATATCAGGGATGTTTCTCTATGCCCGTCTCGTCTTAGATTATCTTAGCACGAACGTGTTTTTCAGCGCCGAAGAACTAGAGCAGTCAATCAACAAGTTGCCTGCTACAGTTGAAGAATTGTACGTGGATATGGATCCGGTAGTATTGTGGTTTGCTGCTAACACTCCGCAGTTATCAGAACATCTTGGCTCAAATGCTGGCACATTTAGATTCGCGATCTGTAGATAGGGTCAGATGTGTTCTAGAGTGGGTTGCTTTCGCAAAACGACCGCTGAATAGGCTTGAACTTCTTTCGGCCCTCGCATTCTCCTCTGGACGCTCGGATATTTCCAGTCCAGCCCCTAAATACGTCCTTGATCTCTGTAGTCCGCTTATCCATGAAAAACAAGACACCACTCTTGCTTTCATACATGGCTCTGTCAAAGAGTAAGTGACACAGCATCTTCCAAAGGCTTATTCTAAAATCATTGGCAGATTCTTACAATCGTTACCTACTGCTTTGACCATAAATGAGCGGTCCGCCTTACAAGAGCATGGCCTGGCAACAATCACTTGCCTTCTTTCTGGTCTTGAAGTCTTTCACGAAAATTATGGCGAACCCAAAAGATTCCTTCGTCTTGTAAAAGGTGTACATGGTCTCCATGTGTATTCAACTGAGCATTGGTACGTACAGGTTACATCAAGAACCACGTTGTGTGACGCTTTCTAACCTCAAAACACTCTATTGAAGCATTTAAATTGGGACTTTATTGACTTCTTATGCCTTCTTTTTAGGTCAGATTATGTCCTGGCAAATGCACCCGCTACTGACGGTCTTCCTTCATGGCCAGTCTCGCTACTAGATGCTGCTTGTCGCCTTGCTACAGAGCTCTCCCGGGTGACAGGTCCTAATGTTGCTTCTATTCATTTACTCGATGAGCGTTTGAAAAGGCTCGATTCTCATTCGAACTTGCAACTCCACGTCGCGAAATCTTTGTTTGCACGCTCACAGAAATCCTTGGAAGCAAGAATTCTTCTATCCTCAGGTAAAAGCTCTCTATAACAATCAGCGAAAGACTACTTCTAACACAGTGGAAGAGAACAACGATAACCGCACTGCGAGAGATGATTTTAACGACGGTATATCCTTGCTCCTTGATGCGTATCAAAAGGCGATTGAGGCTCTTCTCGACCAAGATTCTTGTCCGGGAGCTTCAGTTGAGGAACTGAGGTTCTTTAAAAGTCAATGCCGAACATCAGCTTATACGTGTCGTTTGCGTTCTTGCCCACGAGCTACCATTGGCTTCGACTCCGCACAGTCCCTCCACATACATGAAACAGGCCATGTGGGCGGTTACAGGTGTTCGGTCACGGGCTGTCAATATCCTCCATTTAGAAGCCTTGTCGCCTTGCGATCCCATACTGAGAATCATCATAACGTCACTCCGGCAAGGAAGACCATTAGGAAGGTCAGTAGGCTGAGCTCTAATGAGCCCTCAAAATCATCGCTCAAATCTTTCGAATCTGATCTGGGGAATAATCCTATCTCTTTGAAAAACGGGAGACCGGGTCACTCGAGGGCTCCGGATATTGTATTACAGCAAGCACAAACTCTTCCTAGGACTATCCAAGTACCCGCACCGGGGGCACAACCTCAACAACCACTAAATATGCGCAGCAGTAGCAGCTCCAATGCACTACCCCGCGTCATTGATAATCTAGCAGACGCTGCATCAAAACCGGAGCAGCATACGAGTAATACCATCGTCTCCCTCCAAGAAGTTCAAGCCTTCGGCAAGAAGTTTGTACATCACGAAACTGGTGTTAGTAATGAGTTCCTGCACAATTATTTTAAGGGAGTCAAGAGACAGCAGCAAAAGGTACCAAATCTGCCTGCGATTATTCCTCCTCCTCCCAATTTCAAGATTCCCGAACATTATCAAGATAGAGAGTTCGTTCCTAAAAACAGTGGGGGTTTGCAAGACGTAGCAAGCGGGTCGCGTGCTGGCTCCAACTCATTGGAATATGGCTTCACATCGTACAGGCCTCCTAGAAGCCAAAGTGCAAACCAAAGTCCACCACAAGCTTATTTGGGTGGAGCGATATTACCAATACCGGATTTTGACCAGTTCCAACCGTCGAATGATCTAGTTCCCTTATCGTCAAACGCGAAATTTTTAGACGATGGGCAAATGCCTCGTGCTTCTTCTTCGCATCCAATCTCTGAATCATTTCGCGACCTAATCCCTTTTTCACAGGAGTTAAATCAGCAACAGCAACACATCCCAGCTCATTCTCTGCATTACCCATCAGCAACGCCATCACAACCACTGTTCAGTCCCCAGTTCACACCGTTTACATTTGACAAGAAAGAAGTCTGGAGTGCATCTGAAGGGAACGGCATTGGATTAGTCCCTTTGGAGAATACTTTCAATACAGAGACTCCCTCGTTCGAAACCTCGAGTGTTCCTGAACCAATTCAATTTCCCAACCCTAGGAAGGAATTTGGTTACGTATGCGTAGATGCTTCAACCGACAAACTCTTCCTTGCTCAGTGCAAGGATTGCCTAAGTCAAAAAATCTATTTCTCACAACGGAACGCAGTCGAGCATCTTCTCCAGGAGCACTTCCGCCCTCGCCCCCGCGGCGATGACAAATGCCGTGGCATCGCTGACCTAGACGATCCACCCATGGACCATCTGAAGACGTTCTGGGTCAAGTGGGTGGAAATCGATGTGAACGATGATCTTGAAAGTAATGAAGATGTTGAAAATGTAAATACGGGACCCGAGGCAGACCCTCCTAGCTCTACATGGGTATCATCTCTACAAACCACACCATTGTCACTCCCAAGGGCAGCGAATTCACCTGCTCTAGTTTCCACGGCTGGTCCTTCTACGAATGTGGCAAGAATGGCTGCTGATGATCAAGCAAACACCGGAACACATATATATTACACGCAATCGGAGGATGTCACGCTACTAGATGACAGCAGAGTTGATTATACCGCAATTTTTCGTAACCAACCTACGTTACCAACCTTCCCTGAACTGGATAACTTTCTGGGAGTTCTCAAGTGTATCTGTGGTTCGAAAAGCCCTGAAAGCCCTGGAGGATTCAGGCTTCATTGCAGTCGTTGCAACACGTTTCAACATCCCGATTGTTACGCCAGACTTTCGGCGGAATGTTCCAACATACACTTTTGCTTTGATTGTCGACCATCACAGGTGGCTGTGCAGATAGCCAATGAGCTCAATCGCGCCTCCACACCACCGGATCAGGACATATTGAGTCAGATAATCACTTTTCTTCGGACTATTCTCCAGTCCATGCCTGATAATTACGAAAAAATCTTGAGAGTTTTTCAAAGCTTGAAAGAGTCTCAGCAAGATTATAAGGAATTCATGGATAATGTGCGTAAGCTGGCGGGGCATCAATCAGATATGTTTCGCCAGTTTATCACCGTCCTCGCCAAGGCCATTAGGCTCCGAGAGGTTGAAACATCATCGAGAGTCTGCGTATACTGCGATCGTAGCGGCGGTCGTCTGGGATCTTGTAGTTCCCACCCGGGAATGAAGTGGTACCACACGGAATGTTTGTTATTCTGGACGGCCTCTGTCACCACCACTAGCTTTTGCACATCCTGCGTGTTAGATATCTTAGCAGCGGGAGAAGGCTTCATAATAAAAAGTTCAAACCTAGATGCTGACTTCTATAGAGCTTTGGACTATTCAAAGCCTCGCGACCTCTACGCAGAAGCACATACCGGCTACATAGACAGTACCCAGAGTGATTTCAGTCTATTTATGGAGCAGTCAAATGTGTCCATAGAACTAGATGACTTTCCGGGACCAGTGGAGACGAATGTGTTCAATCCTGTTTCACAATGATCAAACATCACTCGTCCATTGATGGAAGAGGACGCCAAAGCCTATCGAGCTGCATCCCAACCCGTCTGGGACGATATAACGATAGAATCGGCCACACCATTACCCAGCGTTCCGACAGAAGCCGCTGGTGATGGGCAATCGGCACAGTCAAATGCGCTTGCCCCTTCGGTTCCTTCAAAGAGTCCCCTTGACGACGCGGAAAAGTTGGCATTTGTGTTGGGCATCCCCAAAGGAATTAAAATCCCATCATTACGAGACATACACACAGACATTAGGAGGACGGCATGGAATTACGATTTTAATGCGTTTACAGCTTTCATTGGGAGACGCACAGCCGAATCTCACACCTGGAGCTCCTTTACAAACATAGCTCTGATCGTGCCGAAACTTCTCCCTGCCGTACCCTTAATAGCACACTGGGGACTCAGGGGCGAGGGGTATGGATTCATTGCCGTAGCGGAACTACCACGAGATGAATATGTATCCACTTATATGAGGTTTCACAGATGGTATCCAAGGGGTGTTGGTGGCATCTTCTCTTCTATAGAGAATGAAGCGAGGATCTTGATTGAACAGTACAGGGAATGGGAGAAAAATGTGTCTCCAATTGCCTAAAAGCATAATTCATAGCAACAGCGAGATATTATAAGTAGTCATGATGTAGCATGAATTCAATTCTTACGTTTCCTTCAACCTAATTAGAAAACCCCTCACCTCGTCTCCGTGAACGGTAAACTACACCTACATCAACCCCACCATGCGATGATCTGATATCCCATTCCCAAACGCCGCCACAGCGCGCCACATGGAGACGCCACACCACACGTATCACCAACCCCATAATCCACAGTTCTCTCCTCCACAATCGGCCCGTTTTCACCTTCCAAACATGCGCCACACCGCCAAATCACGGCGCTAAAACCTACCCCAAAAAGAAACAGAGAAAGCTCAAACTCATTCTGTCACCGCCCGCCCGGAACCCCCACACGCAAGATACACTGATACACCATCCACGATACCGCCGAGTCGGTGAGCAATGACGTACTTGTTGTATCCACTTCTCATTACTCGATGCACCGTGAACAACTAATCAGAGCATCTTCGGAAATTCTTTGCGAATATCTCAATTCAATCACTGGACCGGAGACGTAAGTCTTCACGCGTTGCCTTACGTTGCCTTACCTTTCCCGTGGGGCAACGTGTTTCGACGCCTCTCTAGCAATTTACTCGTAAACCATCAATCCCTGCGCTGTATTCTCTGCGCACGTGTGTGCGTGATAAAGTCTACGCGGCCTCGCAAGGCTAGATGTACACGTTGTACCTTGTTGTTAGTGCTATATCTTTCAACTACCACGAGTCCACGCGTCTTCCCCTATGTGTAAACTCTCAGGTTGCACGTTCTCCACACCTGGATGACGAATCGCAGAAAATGGCCGAAAGAAGAAAGTTCATAAAAAACGTCCCTCACTCACTACCTAGATACTCACTAGTCAACTCAATTGAATCCATTAACCAGATTATTTAAGTTTATCAAACATGAAAAAGAAAATGAACTCTAAAACTCGAACTCTATAGCACGTACATTACAAATACAGGGTTACCTACGTAATTTATATGTACGTTCGCAACGTCATGGATAATGCTACACCCGCCTATCCTAAGTAATCCATGACAATCTCAACCCGCATAAGCTAGCTTCACAAAGCGCAATGGTTTCCCCATCCTTCCCCTATTCCCGCTCCCTATCCCGCTGCCATTCCCATTCCCGCATTCCTGCCATCACTCCCGCACGCATACAGCTCAATACAGAAAATGCATGTGATTAGACACTGCGCGAGGAGACAAACAACCCAGACAGACACACGTAGAAGGTCAGATCGGATATTGCGGCGCGACCAAATGCCTTGGCGGGTATGTCTTCGTACAAGTCCGTGTTGGACCTTCTTAGAAAAAGAAAAGGAGAAAAAGAAACCCCCCTCAGACGAACGTCGAACGATGCCAAACACGAGCCATAGAGCGCTTTGGAACGGATGAACCGGGTTGATTTGATTTGGCGGACTGCGGGTGGGTGAGCACTGAGCGAGAGCAAGCGGGCGGCGGCGTTGTAGCGCCTATCTCCTCCGCGTTGGAATTCCCGCGCGCGCGCGGCGGCGGCGTTGGCAAAAGCCACACACGGTCGTAAGATACTCTAGCGAAAAGGAACGGATTTTCATTCGCTCGTAAGTACCTTTGTCGTTATCTTAACCTTAGCCAGCCTAACTAGTGATTTCTGGGTGTTGTTTACGGTCCTTTTTTGCAGTAGTATGTCGCGTGCTTGGGACTGCAAAGACCCTTGTTTTAGACCCCCTATTCTCTACCGTGCTGCCAATACCTACTTCGGTCTTTTTACCTTTTCGCTCACTTGTGGCCTATTCTGTCGTTGTCTTGGTGCCAAGGTATCGCTGGAGCAAAGCCAATGAAACTACGAGTGGGTGACCCAAAATCCGCAAAAGACGGGTAGGGAGATCTTTTTAAGGGAGCCGTTATATCCATCAACTTCATCCACACACTCCATGCAACGTAGTGAGCGCACGCGCGCGCACACGCGCTGGCTGGGTGGAGCGGGGTAATAACCAAAAGTCCCCCATGCGAGACGTGCATCCTTCGTAAAACATGCGCGAATTGTAATCATTGGTATTGGGGGATCCGAGGGGGAGGGAAGGCTGTGGTCGACGATCTCGTGTTTAAGCCCCCAAAGGTGTGGGAAGATGGGCGCCTTGTCTTGGCGGGGGACGCGAAAAGCGAGTTTTATCAGTACGTCAGAGGTAAGGTGAAGTTTGATGTTTGTAAGATGTGCGAATAATCGCTAGTCTCTCGGGCGACATGCTTACGACTTGTGATGTATGGATGTCGCAGAGTGAGTATTAATTGTTTTTGACATTTCAGTATGCTAAGGTGCTAAATAATTTGATATGATGCGATATGATATGTTGCTGTGGTCACCAACTCCTGATGTTTAGTGTCTTTTACCCTATCTTTGAGGGCGAACAAAACAATTGACTTCAACAGCCTGGTATGGTGGTATAAATGCCCCAAAAAAACGCCGGTCGCGATGCTAGATATTCCGTGTGTTGCTATCGTCATGACCCCAATATGATCTGCCCCTTATCGTAAGAGTTAAACAAAAAGAAATAAAAACGCATCTTCATCCTATGCGTGTCAAAAACCATACGACCCTTTAGACCATGGCTTCCGGTCGGGGCGTTTTCTCATCCTCTTCCTTAACGAACATGGCCTCCTCAAGCGTCCTGGTAGCTTTTGCGCACCACGAATCAACGTAGGTAGTCCAAAGGTGTGCAACAATGTATAGTAGACCGAACCAAATGGGAAGCTCAACTACCCAGACAAACCAGTTTTGGCTCCTGGGAATCCAGTGTTGGATAGGTTCCTCGGTATCAGCGTTCTCGATGTAATATGCGGCCGGCGTGAGTCCATACACTAGGCGCACAAGCACAACGCGTAAGAGAGTTCCATGTGTCAAATACACCGCAAAACTGTTGCGCCCGAGCCACATGAACAATTTATTTGAAAATATGGTCTGCAACGTTGGTGATAGCCAAAACCCAAGCGCAATAAGGTGCCACGCAACCGAAGACCAGCGCTTTGGACCGTCGTGGTCGGATGGAAAAAGGAAGTGGAATGCATGGATGCCCCGGGACCAGGCAGCCCAGTGTACGTTGCCCTCAGGGTAGCTGCCAACAAAGAGGCCTAGGAAAATGAGAATAGATTGAACGATCCGGCGTTGCTTCGGTCGGCTGTTGACGTAGTCGCGGAAATCGACCTCGGAACCTATATCGCAAAGCAATACACCGAATAGGAACATGCATTCGAAAGTTTCTACGTTATGGAGTTAGATAGGATATCCCAGAGGGCGCGAAAGTGGTTACTAACCAGTTTTCCATTGGCTGCTGCACCAGAACCATGCCCAGAGAGTGAAGACTGTGAAGATACGCGCGCGGAATTTCATGTAGCAAGTAGCGAAAAGCGTTGCGTAGATGAGGAAAGCGCCCCTCAGGAGGGGGAGGAGAGCCCACTGATGTGGGTCGTATGCATTTGTACCGTCGATCCAGGAGCTTCTAAATTCCCACAACAGCCGAGGAATCTCAGTGAGCAAATTGCCCTGAACTTCAGGGCTGGAGTTTCTCAGCCAGTCCGAGTCGCAAACCCTAACAACAGAGAAGCCATCCAGTTGGGTCACAAGCCAGGCAAGTACAAGAGCGATAGTAGCTGGCATGATCAATCGTGGAGGGCGGCGGAACGCGGATTTGGCGAGGGTGGATAATGCGCCAGAGGTGTTGCCGGACTTGATCTGGCGGAGCGGTTTGATTGCGCATACGTAACCAGTGAGGAAAGAAAACATCATGACGCCGATTCGTCCTTGGAATGGCAGTCGCAGTATCGGGAGCTGAAGAATTCTTGGGCTCGCGTCCTCGTTATCGGCCGGCCAGAACAGTGGATAATCCCAAGCTCTGGCGAGATGTGTGACCACGACGAGGAAAGAAGCGACGCCTCGAACGCCCTGGTAGGTATGTTAATTGACAGCTCTGTGAGATAGATGTTAGGGTAAACCAACCTCCACCCACTTCACATTCTGTCGACTATCTCTGCCCGACATGATGTTCAGTGGTGGTGATGTGCGCAGTTTCCCGGCACAGATGAGATGTTAAGGAAGTGTGGCGCGTGCTATGGAAGGTACAAACAAACCCCTGATTTACCATAGAGTGAGTGGCGTACAGTAGAATGTATGTGGAAACTCAATCCCAAAATCGACACAGGTGCAGTTGAGTAAGACGGGGGGGGGGGGACTTTAACAAAGGTAGAGGGTCAGAAATGCAGAGTGACGAAGTGCTACATTACTGGATTGCTTTCTGCCGAAAAGCAGGCTCACTGCTCAAGTAGCTAGGGTTACTGGCATGCAAAGACGGATAGACGGCGCTTTCACAGGGCACATGAGGCCTTGGCACCGATATCAATCTGTACGGGACGCAGCGATCATCACCTAACTCATCCCTGTCCACCAGGTGTCAGGCGCGCCGGCTCCCCGTTCGAGAATAGGGACCGCGTAACCCTCTCTAGTAGTAAAATGGCATTTTGCTTTGAACCATGCAAACGCCCCGTACACAATTTTCGCACAATTGCGCTTGGCAGTAGCAGGAATGTTACCAATCCGCCCTATTTTCAGAATCTCACACGAGACAAGGACTCTGGATATCGGCACATTGGCAACTGATGGCGGAGAGCGCCACGAGGGGTGGCGGGAGGACGGTAATAATGCATGGTGGCCTGGGCTCCATACATAGCAGAGACACAAGTTGCCTAGAAAGCGACTGAGAAAGAGGTCTTCGTGGCTAGTGAGCCGTGCCGCCTACCGTACCAAGACCACCCCACAGAACTCAAGCGACTGTGATCTGGACTCCTGACTGACGTCCATGATTAATTCAACCAAGATCAGATGAATCATAAATGTGGTATAAAAAACGTTGCTTCGGCGCGCCGTCTCGCTGCCGGGCTAAAAATGGTGAGCGTGTGTTTGACACTGCCATCTCAGGCAAGCCACGCACGCGATGAGATTTGTCGTCCAGAGTCAGATGGAATGAATGGCCTTAGGCACTGAGCCTCCAAAGCAGTTGCCCAATGGAGAATTCGAATTCAGAATCAATAGGCAGCATGCATGCGAAACTGGCAATTATTAGATACCGTATTATTATTAGGAGGGGTTAGGAAAGCTGCGCATACGGTCATGCTTGGCAGTTTCTCTTTGCGTGGCCGATTTGCCGATCACGTGGTCTTTGCCCCAGTCCCACTCGGGAATCGGGATGACGTACGTACCTAGGTAGCTTCCACCAGCCATCAAGGCCTTGGCCAGTTCTATCCATCACCAAACCAGCAGTCTGCCGAGCAGTCTACGGTACAGATACCTGTTTATTGACATGTGCTAACTATGTAGGCATCTAGACCGAATCACCGCATCAATGGTTCTTCTCGACAATCTCCTTCGCAAAGGCCGCAAAGTCCCGCTTCTCGTCTACCATCTCCCATAGGTTCGGCTGCGTGAACACTGCCAATGTATTCCGCGCCACCTTTCCTCCCGCTCCGCTGGCTGCGCCACGTACAAAATGCGGAACGGCCTTAAATTTACCCTGCGTGATAATCTCCAGCGCCTCACCAGTCTGGAAACCAAGACAATCACGCGGAATAGCAACTTTGGTAACAACTCCCGTCCGGGAGTGAATGTAAAGGCCCGCTTTTGGATCAGGCGAACGGTCAAGTTCAGGGAGCGCTGAGAACGAGGATCCTATCTTTGGTGGATTTGCTGCTTCGTCCACGAACATGGCAGATGTAAGGCCAGTGAGGCAGCCGTGATCCAGATGCGTTGCACACCAGTCGTCTTCATCTTTGCTGGTGTCGTCGCTTGGCGTCTCAGGCTGCGAACTGGGGAAATAATGCAGAAGTCGAGCTTTGGTCGAAACGCTGGTTTTCACAACATGTTCAAGGTACCCTTTCTTATAGGAACTGATATTCGCCTCCGCATATTTATCGCAGGCACGGGCAACGAGAGTTGCAATGTCAATAATCAGAGCGGTGAGTTCTCGGAAGGTAGTTTCAAATGCCGGGAGTAGGTCCTTTGAAGGCCACACATTCGGTGCTGTATATTCCGGGAATGATGGGTATTTCTCAGCCACGGATGATTGCTGGCCATCAAAAGAGGGTGAGCAGTTCACGTAGTAGGAACCCTTGAGCGTATCATAACGACCATCCTTGAGTGTCTCTTTGCCGCATGACCACCCAACAAGCCATTTGGCCGCAGGGCTTTCCAGCTTTTCTTCAAGATAGTCAGATGGAATAGTTCTCACTCAAGGTGGTCAACATACCGAGCTCTGCTTGTGGCAGATTGGCAAGCGCCGACGAATAGGACAAGAGCTCATGCCTAAGTCTGTGGAATTTCTCGGGCAAGTCTTTGACAATGATGATACCGAGGGATTCAGGGCCAAAGGCTTCTTCAAGGGCTGCGAAGTCTACGTTGTCTAGATGTGACGTTAACTTAGGCATTATAAACCGCCGCATCCGGACATGCACATGCACGACCGCACAATTAGGCATACCGTTTCTGAGCGCCTCCAAGCCAACCGTGACCGCAGCTTGATTGGAAGCCATCGCTATTCTCTTAGATCCAAGTACCACGGTAAACAGACAAATCAAAACAAGCAAACAAATACCATTCGCAGTGCTTCTTCTACTACACTTTTCTATTGTACTTGACCTGGACCGCCAAAGATTTTTGCCTCACGCGATGCCCTGCCTCGGTCTCAATGTCCTACCACCTTCCTAATCCGGGTTCTGCCACCCATCTCCGCCGGCGATATCCGCTGCCCGCTGCATTACCTCATCCACCAACCGCGCAACTACAACGCGCGTGCACCACCAATCGTGAACTTTTACAATGGTCAAACCACTTCATTTCAAAGGCGACAAGAAGGTCAAAAAACGAAAGCGCGTCGCTGATCCCAGTGACGACGCCGATACTCCCGCGTCCAAAGCCCTCACTACAACCAATGCCGCGGAGAATGACGCCGCCGCCGCAGAAGAGGATGATTCCTGGGTGAACGCCGATGCGCCGTCCGATATATCTGGTCCTATTGTTGTGGTATTACCAACCAAACCTATTACATTCTTAGCCTGCGATGCGATTGGCAAGGTTTTCTGTAGCGAGGTGGAAAATTGTGTAGACGGAAAGGCAGAGACGGCGGAGCCTCACGATGTGAGGCAGGTATGGGTCGCAAGCAGAGTTGCGGGGACGGAGAACCTGAGCTTGAAGGGTCACCATGGACGGTTCGTACAATTATCTTTATGATGCGCATGTCTGCCAATTGCAGTATCGAGAGCAGCATGATCGTACATTTCATGAATAATGGAGATCGAGCTCGAGATCGGAATCCTTTCAAGCAGACTGAGCTTATACACACAAACTCCAACCAAAACAATCCAACCATAAGCTAACTAAACCCCAACACAGCTATCTAAGCGTCTCCAAGCAAGGCATCCTCTCCGCGACCGCAACCGCAATCTCCCCCTCCGAATCGCTTCTCGCCCTCCCCGCCCCGTCCCCCACCGACACTTCCTCCTCCGCACCATCGACTTTCGCCCTCCAAACCACCAACTCCACCTACCTCGGCACCACCAGCACATCCTCCACCCCCGAAATCCGCGGCGACGCCACCGAGCTATCCGCCGACGGCACCACAACGTTTCACATCCGCATGCAAGCACGGTTCAAACCGCGGAACAAGGTCGCGAAGGCGGAGAAGGCGGCCGAGAAGATCACACGGAAGGAGCTGGAGGCGATGGTTGGGCGGAAGCTGGAGGATAGTGAGGTGAGGATCTTGAAACGGGCGAAGAAGGAGGGGGATTTTTATGAGAGACTGTTGGATTTCAAGGTCAAGGGGAGTCATGATAAATATGCTTGAATTTTTACAGAGTAGGGTAGGCAAAGGTATGGTAAGCAGCATGCTTATGCTGTTTATTCATGAAACTTCGTCCAATGGCGAGTTTCATTCGAAACAGACGCGGTTATGGTATGCGAAGCCTCGAGAACAGGATTAGGCAAAACTTGAAAGTGAAAGGAAGAACCACTATATCAATCACTCAACTTTCTAACAAGAAATATGGACCTCGCTGCAATAAAGTACATACAACGGTCCGCTCAAAACCTTGTACGAGTCTCACTAGTCAGACATTTAAGAAATGAACAACACTCCTGAATTCAAAAACTCCCATCAGCCTAATAATATAACGACTCTATAACAAACCACCCCATTTTTATTAACCCTAACCACACACGCACACACGCTCGACAGGACTATATGTACATGGATGCATCCATTAGGTACCCATTGCATCTTACCCGCTTCCCCCTCTCTATCCATAAGAATACAAAATATCCCCCTATCAACTTATCCATACTGCTAAAAAAGTAAAAATCATACATACAGACATATGTAGTTCGGATTCAACACAATCCGACTTTAACATAGATAACCATCATGGCGAGCAGATAGATATTTCGCAAGCATGAAAAATAAAATAAAAAAATAACTAAACACTAACTCAAATCCCATCAACACCCCCTCCTCCCCTCCTTAATTTTTCCTTATACACGGAAAAATTACTAGCCTTTATCACACTCTCACACACTCTCTCTCTCCCTGTATAAAAAACCCGCATGTACATACATACATACATATATACAAAAAAAAAGTTCTCAACCTGTTACGTCTCTCTCCATATCCCCTCTACATATCAACAACCCAAACCAACAAATCTACCTCCTACCTCCCCTAAATTAACTATCTTCGTAGGGATCTACAATTACTTAATATATATATATAGAGAGAGAGAGAGAGGGATAGTTAGGGATACAGGGACGATGATGGTACACTTTCCTTTTTTTTTTTTTTTTCTGGAAGTTAGTGATTTATTATGCATAGCGGTAGGGTTTTAGGGAAAGAAAGGAGGGAGGGGAATAGGGGGGTTGGGAAGGGAAGGTATAGGGAGGGATGGGTGGATGGATGTATTTATGGAGGTGGGTAGGTAGATAGGTAAATAGGGTGTATAGGGTAAGGAAGAGATGATGTGACGAGTGTGTTTGATAGGATGGGGTTTAGATGGGGGAGTGGGAGGGAGTATGAGAGGGTATGGGAGAGGGCATGAGATAAGGGGAGGGGATTAGGAAGGTGGGGTGTTGTGGATGGTGGTGGAATTTGAGAGTTGTGGGTGTTAAGGTTAGGAGTGAATGTGAGGAGAGAAGAGAGAGAGAGAGAGTAAGAAAGGATGGAAAAGAGGAAGCTTGTTTCCTTTTTTTATCTTGTTTGAATTGTGTGGCACTAAAACAATACTACTATCAGAATCATCATACTATATCCAGATAAAGAACTTAAATCGTAGATAATACATTCACTAAACCATCATAACATCCTCTTCCTACTCCTCCTTTCCCATTCTTTCCTGATACACATTTCGCTCCACGCTATTCTTCCTCTTCCCCCAACCCTTCTAATAAGTCGTCAACCCGGGACTACCCGGGCAAGGCGGGGCGCTCCACCTGGTCTGCACAAAGACCTTCTGGATGCCATCCTCCTTCTTCTCAAACTTGTAATAGACCTTGTCGAGGTCGATGAGGTTGACACGGTGGCTGACCATCCTGAGGGGGTCGATTTTGCCCTCGCGGATCATTTGGAGGAGGGACTCCCAGTACATGTGGACGGGGGCTTGGCCGTTGCCGATGAGGCGGATGCCGCGTTCCATCAGGGAGCCGATGTTGAAGTGGTTGCACTGTTGTTCGCGCTTGGGTTAGTTGTATGTCGGGGGGCAAGAATGGGGAGGGAGGGAGGGGAACGTACGAATCCAACATAGACACCTGTGATGCCGCACCTTCCAAAGTTGCGCACCGAGGTAATCATCTCGTTGACCAGCTCCGACGTGTCGGTCTCGAGCCCGAGCGCCATCTCGATCGTATGCCCCCAGCTCTTTGCGTACTCGCCGGCGGCGCACTCAAGCGCAATGTCCGGACCGCGGTTGTTGCACATCGCCTTGAGCTTGCTGGTGACAGTCTCGTCGCTCTTGAGCTTGGTGAAGTCGAGCGTCTCGATGTGTGGGTACTTCCTCTGGATGTACTCGAGACGCCAGTTGTTGTCGATCATGATGACTTTTGACGCGCCGTTGAGCAAGGAAAAGTCGGCCGCCATTTGGCCGACAGGACCTGCGCCCCAGATGGCGACGACGTCGCCCTTGCTGACGCCCGTGTCGACGACGGCGTGCCAGGAGGTGGCGAGCACGTCGGAGAGGTAGAGACCCTTCTCATCGGGGACATCGTCGGGGAGGGGGAGCAGGTTGACGTCGCCGAAGGGCACGCGTGTGAATTCGGCTTGCCCGCCTGCGAAGCCGCCAGTGAAGTGAGAGTAACCGAACATGCCTGCTGTGCGGCCGCCGTACATTGCGTTTGCGATGGTGTTGGCGTTTGTCCTTTCGCATTGCGAGGAGAGCTTTTGCTTGCAGTAGTAGCACTCGCCGCAGGCGATCTGAAAGGAAGCGACTACGCGTTGTCTGGGATATCATGTTACATTGAGTATATAGAGGTGGGATATGAACAATTTACCCTTTCTTGAACCTCGTCACGCTGCTGCCGACCTCGTCGACCACGCCGCAGAACTCGTGCCCAAGGATGTCGCCCTTTTGTAATTCAACGATGACACCGTGAAGCAGATGCAAATCGGAACCGCAAACGGTTGACCCAGTCACCCTGACAATGACATCGCGGGGCTCTATGATCTTAGGCCTGGAGACTTCGACAATCTCGACCTTATTCTTGCCCATCCAGGCCAATGCATGCATCTTGCCCTCGCCAGCTGCTTTGGCAATGTCCGGGTTGCTGACATCTTGGGTAGTGATGGCGTTCTTGTCGTGGCCAATGGCATACTCGGCCTTCAAAGCTGCTTGTGACATAGCCATGGTGAAAGAATTGTGGAATTAGAATCAAATTGAAGTAGAGAAATAGAGTGTGAGAAGGAAGTTGAAGTGGGAAATGGCGACGTTTATGATGTCTCCGACACGACGGCACATGCATTTTATAATGACATAGTTATTTATTAGTTACGACATATAGCCTCCGCTGGCGTGGGACTTCTCTGCAAGATACATACGATACAATTACCGACCAAGTGCGGGCATCTGGTGCCCTTGTAGATATGCTCGAAAAAGTAACCGGTACGTCATGACTAGCTCAGGATAGCCGTTGGGCATGATGGAAGAATGACTGGTAAAAAGGCACGTTTGAAGAGCGTATGGAGGGGCATGGGTGTGGACATCGCATCGAATTCAGAGCTTCCCGATCCAGGTGTGATTCGACCGATGGGAGGAGGATGGCAGAGGGGGATTTTTTTGGGCTGTCACCCTGACGCAATGAGATTGGCGGGGAAGACGTCTGTTTGGGACGTGGTTCGTTTGTCAGCGGCACGGGGTGTGAAAATTGTGTACGCGTAAAGCGGAGCAGAGGCGGATAAATCTCGCGGCCTTAACATGGTGGACAAGGCAATGGAGGGAGGAAAGCGAGCTGGATTTATGCTGTGAGGTTGAGGACCCTGCTGGATGGGGAGCGGAGACGCGGCCGTCCTCTCGGGTCCTCCACCAAGACGCGATGCCTGCAGATTTACATGCGGCTGAACATCAGTTTCAGAATGCAAGCGGATGCACAATGAGGCACATTAGAGTGAGATTCATTCAATGGACTACATACATGAGCAGGGCATGAGTAACAACGCTGAGTGGGCAGGTCAAACAAGCAAACAGGCGACAACTTCTTCCTCAACGTACGGCTCATCAAGAGCAGCAGCGTCAATGAAAAAGAGTAGAAAGTGGACCAGCAAAAATTGCCCCGCCTAGATACCCAGAGGCAGCTAGTAGAATCTCCAATCCGCGCTGTGCAATGCAGTCGAAGATTCCAGATCTCCATATACTTGATCATGGACGATCGCAAGAAGGTAAGTATGAGGAGGAAAGCAGAGGGACGGAGGGCGGCCGCCTTATATACTTGCTGCCCTGGACCGTGCGTCGGAGCTGAGTAATTCGAGGCCCAAGCGCTCTCTCTCACTTCGGCGCAACTTCGGCGGCGTCATGTGGGCTGCCCGGAGAGCACTGGTAAAAAAAACAGTTCGACCACACAAGAGGCAGAATTTTCACCGTGTTGTATTTATTGGTTGATGAACATGGTTCATTAAATCACCCAATTTCTCGTGAAATACAATACAAACATACCCAACGACAGAAAAAACGCGAATGTGCGCCCACAGATACGATGAACAATCTCGTAGTGCCATCGCCTGTCACGTGCCCAATCGGTCCCTAGCGCGTCTGCCTGTGCGCTCACATCAATTTTCACCATGGCGAGTCTCCTTCACTCAACAGAGTCCATTGATGCAATGACTTGAGAATCAGGTACGTTCACTTTTGTGCACTCAAACTCTTCCTACATGATGTCGATTATAGAACCGTTGCGAATGACGCCTTCGGGTGGTTGATTTCACGACACTCACATGTCCTTCCTGATACTCTAGCTATTTTTTTCGCATTCAACCCATGCTTCATTTCTTGACACCTGTGCTGATGCCAACCTAGCATGAACAGATCGTCTTTCCTTTTCCTGCGCCCCTACCTCTACCATGCAGCCAGTCCTCGCTGTACGCCTGAGGCTGCGCGGGCGTACCGTGCAGTCCAGAAGCGCTTCATACAACATCACGTCGCGGCTGAACACCTCGGTCCCATGGAACCTCATGGGGAAAAACACAAGCGTGTGGAACAGCTGAACAATTCGAGGCCATTGGGCACGTACCACCCAAGATTAGATTTCGTCTCAACAGAGTTGCTGTCTATTCAAGACTTTGAATCCAAATATGGCCATGTACAGGAGCTGCATCCAGACGTGGTTGAGGTTTTCGGTATGAGATGAAGACGAACGCTGCCTTCAAAGGCTGACGATGCTAGGAAGAGTGCGGTCGGTGCGGACAATAAGCTCCAAGCTGATGTTCTTCGACATTGAGCGGGCGGGACTCAACCTTCAAATCATGGTTGAGCAAAAAAAGCTCAACACAACGTCACCGGCAGAAGTTCAGCAGGAATTAAGGCGCGTTGCACACGTTGGTGACTGGATTTACTTCCAAGGCCATCCCACCAGGACGAAATCAGGGCAGCTGACCCTTGCCACTACCTCTCCGCCTCGCTGGATCGCGCCCTGTCTACAGCATTTGCCTGATAAGGCTGGAAATGCCGAGTTGCTGGCTCGCTATCCTCACCTTCATCAACTCACCAGCAAAGAGCCTGGAGAAATTTTACGGTTGCGTGCGACGATTTACGATCATCTTCGCAAATCTCTTTCCCAAGATGGCTTCTTGGAGGTGGAAACACCAATGTTCGACGTGAGGGCTGGAGGTGCGATAGCTCGTCCGTTTGAGACAGTAGCGAATGAGCTGTCGAATACCCCCATCCGACTCCGGATAGCACCGGAGCTCAACCTCAAGCGTCTCATCGTTGGAGGACAAGACCGAGTTTTTGAAATTGGTCGTGCCTTCCGAAACGAGGGTGTAGATAACACGCACAACCCCGAATTCTCTACATGCGAATTTTATCAGGTTGGCGCTACGCTCTCTCAATTGATCGAGCGAACAGAGAAGCTGGTGCAAGGTCTTCATGCCACAATTGAGGCACTTCGCCCAACCCACTTTTCACACCTAACTGCGCCTGACACCATTGATTTCTCAGCTCCCTTCAAGCAACTTCCATTTATACCCACAATTGAAGAAGCCTGCGGACGCAACCTTCCGAACCTCTCAACCCCAACCGCAACCGATGACGTTCTCGCCTTTTTCAAAGAGCTTGACATCCCGGTGCCTCCCAATCCTACCCTGCCACGCCTTCTCGACGTACTCGCAGAGACCTACATCGAACCTCTCTGCGTCAATCCTACCTTCATCACCTCCCATCCCGAAGCCCTTTCGCCCCTATCTAAATCCTACATTGACCCTTCCTCTAAGCAAATCGTCGCTGCGCGCGCCGAACTTTTTATCAACGGCCGCGAGTACGTCAACGCCTACGAGGAAGAAAACTCGCCTTTTGAACAGCGCCGCAAGTTCCAGCAGCAGCTCGCGCTGCAGCCGGACGCCGAGGACAGCGGCAAGGGCATCGACGAGAGCTACCTCGAGGTCCTCGAGTGGGGCATGCCGCCGACGGGGGGCTGGGGTTGCGGGCTTGACCGCCTTGTCATGTTGTTTTCGGGCAAGAAGCGGATTGCCGATGTCCTGCCCTTCGGTACGCTGAGGAATGTGGTTAGCATTTCGAAGAATAACGTCGAGGAGGCGAAGAAGGCTCAAGAGGGGAAGTAGGTGGACAGTGTCATGTCTGTAGTATTACATGTATCATAGTAGTCATTGAATATCTTCGATACCCATTCCATCATTTACTCCATTCATGCATAGATACCATCGTGTTCTAATCATTTCTCTTCTTCTTCTTCTTCTTCTTCTTCTTCTTCTTCTTCTCCCGCCCTTCTTTTGTCCCTCTCTCTCTCTCTCTCTCTCTCTCTCTCTCTCTATGGAAATTGTGGGCGGTAACTCTTCATCAAAACCAAAACCAAAATACCCAACGGTCCACCGTTTCTTCTCCATGCACCCACCATACACCCCACATTGCTCACACTAATACACTCTATACTCAACTCAATCCAAGATCTCACCCATCCATATCAACCTACATACATAACATCTCAAATCACACATTGGTCGGACTCGCAGTGCTTATCTATCAATCTTCAACGTTTTTTCATTTCGCTTGATTCGGCAACACAGCCTAGCCTAACCTAACCTAACCCCCGGATTCTCTTTTTTTTTTTAACTTAAAAGCTTTCCGATCGGAAAATTTGTAGAAGATTGAGATCTCGAGTCTAGGGATGAATGGAGGAGGGGAGGGGGGAAACAGTAGGTAAGGGGTTAGGTTAGGTTGGGTTCGTTTATTTATTCGTTTGTTCGGGTGGGTAGGTGGGTGGGAATAGGAAAGGAGGGGGGGCGGAGAGAAACAAAAACGGGGGTTATATTCTCTCTCTCTCGGTGGGACTCGGAGGACGATAGGGGGATTAGATAGATAGATAGATAGGTAGGTAGATGGATGGATGGATGGATTGATTAAAATGAGTGAATTATAGTATGTGTTTTACCCTCCCCCCCCTCCCCTCGGGTGTGCGTGCAGAAAGAAATTAGAATTCGTCAAACGGTTGGTGCACATTGTGGGCAGGTAGGTGTACGTGGGCAACCAACTCCCCCAATTCCAAACCAACACGCCATACCCATCCCCGTTTCGCCACGCGCGCGGTCGGTTCTTTAAAATTCGAATGATTACATTAAATCGTTGTAGTTTAGTGTAGGTACGTACTGAGGCTAGCTGTACCTTTCGGAAGATTTAATACGGTGGACAATTTCTCCTCCCCCCCTCCCCCTTTTTTTTTGTTCTCTATGCTCCTTTTTTTAGTTGTTGGGAAATGAATGAATGAATGCTTTAGGGCGTATGTATCTGTACATGTATGTATGTATGTACACAGGCGCGTGACGGATGCAAAAAATGTAGTATGGGTATATATGTACGGTGTTTTTTGATGTAACATATATACTTGGTTTTGTAGTAACTGAAGTAACTGCTTTACCTTTCTGTAGTTACTACTGTGTATGTACAGGGGGTTGGCACGTCGATAACTCATGTCGAAAAAACACCGGTATGTATTTGGGAAGTGGACGAATTATGTCCCGCCGCCGACACACACACACACACACACACACACATGCGTGCGTGTGCAGTTATCATCAATGCGCAAATAATTGATTCAGTGCGAATCGCAATGTACAAATGATATAAAGTACATCAGCTGGTACGTACACGTTACCGTATCTCTCGTCCTTGATTTCCTCTTTTGGGACATGCGATGGACATTGCATACATGCAAAAGTCACATGAAAACAGATATACTAATAAAACGCTTGTGTGTTGTTTTCCGAAAGTGATGATGCTAGGCACATTATGCCATTGGTAAAATGACGATCCCATGCGTGTGTTTTTTACCCGCTCGCGGTCTCCCGCATGTGTGTGCTGCTTTTGTAAGTAAGTAAGTAGGTAAGTACCTTTTTGATTGATTGTTTGTTTTTCGCGCCGCGAGTTTCCACGAATCGGGTTGTTTGGTTTTGTGTTTATGCGTTGTGGATCTGAAACGGGGGCGGTGGATTTTGTGTTAATCACCACCGACGATGATCGAAAGAGGAGATGGATATTGGGGAACGGAAAGGGGGAAGAAAAGGGCCGAGGTTGGGTCTTCTTGCCGAATGTTTGGTAAATTTTTGAACGTAGTATTTTCTTTCTGGGGGGCTTGTTGTTCTGCTGGGTTCCGTGAAAAAAAAAAATCCGTCTTTTTCGCGCGTGCATTGTTAACAAGGTGATCTTAGATGTGGACGACCCGACCCCTTTGCACGACCCAACACTCCATAAAAGACTTTTGACTACCTAATTTCAGTCTTACAAAAGCTTAGGAATGAGGACATACGCCCAATCTATCCCACAAGAAACATCAAGCTTTCCCCATCCATGTTCCATCTAAAGAAGAAGAGAAAACAAGAACAAGACTCCTCCCGAGATCGTCATTAACCACAACCTCCCAAGCCCACCTTAATCAATTCAAGGCATGAGATCTGACATCATTCCTTTCCGAAAGCAGCCACCGACGGTCAAGGATTGAAAGCGGGAACTCTGTATCTGTTCGCTAACGCCCCTTCATTTCTATGCGGCGCGCGGGCGCGCGCGTGCATATCAGCACCAACGCCCTAGTTTGTTTCACGTTTCGTTGTCGCCTTTCTAGCGAACGAAACCTCTTTATGCGTTTTACGTCTCTCCACCTATGGTTTTCCCGCTCGAGTTTTTCGTTGCTTTGGAGAAACGGGAAGGCTTTTCCCCGCCTATTACAGTGCATAGCTGTGCTATTGCATGGGTGGTTTTGGGTAAGTTGTGCACGCAATGCATATCTGATCCGAAAGTACCATGGAGAATTGAGTGGGTATTCAGCCCCCGGGCGCTCACGGGCGTTCGCCGCGTTTGAGTAGGTGTGGCTGTTGTAGGAGTGGGGATTGATTTACTTGATATTGGACTTTGACCGATGTGGAGTAGGGGTGTTTTGGGACGGGTGGGCTGGTGGACTGATGATAATGATGTTGGTGAGCATAGGTCCTGATATAAAAGAGAGTATTGTTCCCCCCCTTCATATTTTTGTTTTATCACCGACTGTGTCTTCAGACTTCATTCCTTTCATTCCATTCGTTTTTCTTATCCATTGATTTGGATCTTTACTTACCATTCGATCACTCCCTTCAACCCAGACCCAAAGGAAACCAAAATCCAAAAGAGACAGGAATCAGAAAAAGATGGCACCCAAGATGAACCCGCTCAACCTCGCCCTCCTTACCCTCTCCTCTTCCACTGCCGTCTTCGCTGCCGTCCAGCCCTACGGCCAATGCGGCGGTCAAACCTACAAAGGCGACACGACCTGTATCGAAGGCTGGAACTGCCAGGTCGTCAACCCCTGGTACCATCAGTGTCTCCAAGGTGGTGCCGGCAGCAATGGCACCGCCCCTGTACCTACTGGCACCGCACCAGTCGGTACCGCACCAGCCACGACCCTCTTGAAAGTGACCAAGGCCACGCCCGCAAGCGCCAACAACGCATCTAGCAAAGGCTCAGCTGGTGCTGCTTGCTCTCTGGCCGAGAAGTTCAAGGCCGCTGGCAAGAAGTACATCGGTGTATGCGCCGACCCAGGCACGCTCAGCAACTCAGCCAACTCGGACATCATCAAGGCGGACTTCAACCAAGTGACGCCGGGAAACAGCATGAAATGGGATGCCACAGAAGGAACCCAAGGCTCCTTCAACTTCGGCAACGCCGACAAGCTCGTCAGCTTCGCAACCACCAACAACCAGCTCGTCCGCGGCCACACCACCGTCTGGCACTCGCAGCTCCCCACGTGGGTGTCCTCTATCACGGACAAGACGAAGCTCGAGAGCGTTATGAAGAACCACATCACCAAAGTCATCAGCCAGTACAAGGGCAAGGTGTACGCCTGGGACGTAGTCAACGAGATCCTCTCCGAAAGCGGCGGTTTCCGCTCGTCCGTCTTCTACAACGTCCTCGGCGAGGGCTTCGTCAAGACGGCATTCGAAACCGCTCGCGCCGCCGACCCCAACGCAAAACTTTACATTGTTAGTTATTATCCTCCTTATTCAATAGATAGGTGGTGAATCTATACTAATCTCCTACTAGAATGACTACAACCTCGACTCAAACAACTACGCAAAGACAAAGGGCATGGTTACCAAGGTCAAGGCGTGGGTCGCTGCCGGCGTGCCCATTGACGGTGTGGGCTCGCAGTCGCATCTCGGCGGCACCTGGCCCCTCAGCGAGTACGCGCCCGCTCTGAAGGATCTGTGCAGCGTTGCGTCCGAGTGCGCCATCACCGAGCTCGACATCAAGGGCGCGAGTGCGAGCGACTACACGACCGTTACCAAGGCTTGCATGGATCTCAAGAACTGCGTCGGCATTACTGTTTGGGGTGTCAGTGACAAGGATAGCTGGAGGAAGAACGAGTCCCCCTTGTTGTTTGATTCTTCGTACAAGCCTAAGGCTGCTTACGATGCTATTTGCAATAGCTTGTAAAAAGGGGTTCGAAGAGATGGGATGAGCGCGAGTTATTAGAGGCGAAGGGCGGCGCGATGGTGCAAGAACCTGGTGGTTCTTTTCTTCTTTTCTTGATTGTAGATATCTTTTTTTCTTTCTTTAGGGCTTCTTACGCTCCTTGTTTTTTACTTATTTTTCGTCTTTCCTAAGAAGGATTGATGCATGGTTGTATATATATATTCTTGTTCGCAACCACTTTATTTTGTATATATCAAGAAATAGGGCTTGAAAGCTCTCGATTGAAGCCTCCTCGGTCTTCTCTAAGAAATAAATCTGTTAAGATTCAGTTTAAATTTTTTCCCCTTGGTACCCGAGCAACAACCCCCTCCCCAATCATGCACACCAGCTCTTTCTCTCCTATAGGAATCTCGCCTGTCCAATTCGATATACTCTTCTTTGTCCTCTTGAAAACTAATGCCAGAGGCACTACACCTACGTATCCCTATTTAGACTAAACACACCCTGAATTATACCCCAAAACTGCGGGCACCAACGTAGTTACAAGAATTGCCAAGGAAATGCTTATTATTGATTTAAAATCAAGCAAACAATAATGCGGGTATTATGGTTAGGTGTACAAGTTTTTCAGATTGGGGGATTACTAATAAAACCGGTAACAGCAATGACAAGAGCAAAAGGTAAAATCGCATAAAATTCTCTAATTTTTTTTTTGTTGATTTTACGAAAACTCATTCAGAAGCTCGACATGACTTACACATACAAGCAACATATACGTGACATACCATCTGATTTACATGTCTAAATATGCAACATGTATGCATGCAACTAAAACCCATAAACTACAACACTCCATGATCTCTACTCATCAACCTGCTCAGCCTCTCCCTCAGCCTCTCCATCCTTCTTCTCTTCAGCCTCCACATAAGCAGGCGGCGCCAGCTCCTCACCCTCCGCTTTCCCACCCGCAACCCACACACGCCCCAATTCCTCCTCAATCTCTGCTTTCCGCTGCTTCCACTCTTCGACCTTGGTAAGCCTTTCCCTGAGCTCCGCGAGTTCCTTCTCCACGGATGACTTCTCGGACTCTGTGCCGATGCGCTGGAATTCCCATTCGTCGCCATGGGCGCCTTGACCGAGTGTGAGGGTGTAGGTGTGGTATCGTTTTAGGGAGGCGCGGGTGGATATTGTTATTAGTGCTGTTTTCTGTTAGTCGTGAAGTGGGTAACATAAGGGACTGGGGGATAACGTACTGATACCCTTGGCCTTGCAACGTTCGTACAGCAGACCCTCGACGTCGGAGGATACGGCACTTGTGCCTTCGTCGATAAAGGCGTATCGCGGCTCGTGGTAGAGCAACCGTGCGATACCCATTCTCTGCTTCTCGCCGCCACTAAAAACGTCTTTCCATACTTTCTTCGTGTCCCAGCCGCCTTCGCGGTCCGGCACGTACCCTAATTTCGCTTCTTCGAGGATTTGCTGAAGTTCGCTGTCTCGCCTGCCGTTGGCTTTCATGTCGACTTCGGTGTGAGGGTAAATAACCTGATCTCGAAGAGTGCCGGTGCTTAGGTACGGGCGCTGGGGCAAGAACATAATGCCGTCTTCGCCGATAGGACGGGGGCGCGATACAAGGCCGCGATATGTGGGCCAAAGTCCTGCGACGATGCGCGCAACGGTTGATTTGCCGACGCCGTTGGGGCCGGTGATGAGGAGGTGGTCGCCGGAGTGTAGGATGAACGAGAGGGATTCTATGAGTTCGTCACCACCCATGGGGTGTAGGGCAGGGGCTACAATAGGAACGTGCTCGAGGCGGATACCGTCGAAGCCCTTATGTACTGTGCCTTGGATATCGGAGGATGAATAGAGCTCAGGGCGCGCTCCACCAGGTGGGTAGTATGCATCTGCATGTACACGGTGGAGCGTACTGATGAGGGTGTATACTCGCGAGGTGTAACCTGCAAGTTCTGAGAGATCTTTAATGGAGTACATCATACGACCTCCTGCATCTGCAAGAGACAGCATGAGTCGTTTGTTGGTGATGAAATCCTTCATTCGGTTCCTTTCACGGTGCTGGCGTTCGCCACCGGACAACTCTTGGGCACTACCCAGGCCACCCCATGCTGGCAAGAAGACTGGGAGAGAAGTGATGAGATAGCCGAATGCGGACCATGAGTACTTGAGGACAAAGTCTTCAAGCATATTGTATCGAATCTTGAGACTGTAGATCCCTTCCATCCAGTGTTTGAGATCTTTAAAGCCGCGCTCCAAGAAATGCTTCTCCATTTGGTCACCGCCATAAAAAGCTACTTCTTCGGCATTGGCGATGAGACGAGAGTGTAAGGCACGGAAGTCGCCTTCTCTCCGGCCTTCTACAGCTTTAAGTTTTCCGAAAGGTGGAGAAAGGCGACGTAGTATCGTTGCAGTTAGGAAATAATTACTTAGTAGACCAGTAAAGGCAAGGGGACCAAGAGACTGGATAAGTTGGTAGTTGAAGACGCAGATGTCGACAAACGGCTTCCCCAGCGACGAGTATAATGATGCTGCTGAGGCACAGAAAAGCGTGAGATCCTGCGTGATGAACTGATCCGCGCCCTGACCGACCCCTCCATCCAAATTGGACAGCTTGTAGTAGTTTAGATGGTCGTTCAGGTACAAGTCGTGAATATACCTCGTTAACCTTGTCCTGAACGCAATCGATACTTTAGACTGCAAGAACTTGATCATCGCATTGGTGTACGATGAAAATGTGCCTACGCCTAGCCATTTTAGAATTCCCCACAGGAATGCCTTCCCGTTTCCAGTTACAAGATCTCGTACAATCTCTCCGTCTAGCCGGGCGACCACCAGTGAGAGATATGTCCTCAGCATCAAAAAGACGCCATGACTTATGAGTAGACCCGATTCTTTACTATTCCACCTCGGTATCATAATATTTAAAAGACTCAGGAACTGGTGTAAAAACGCAAGGTTCAGGCCAGGTTTCGTTTGCGGCGGGGGAGCCTGCGGGTCTCGGGACGAATCGCTCATTCTTGCAGCACGAGGCGGTTGCAGGAACAGTCTTCGATGCGCATCGAAAGTCGTCGGTTTTGTCGGATTGATGACCACCTTGGACGTCGAATCGCGGTACGGTACATAGATGGTTCGACTGCCATCTTTGCCTCGCAGTCCCGAGTTCCTCCTCAGCAGTCGTTTGCCTGTTTCCTTCTCTGCCCGCCTACTCTTATACCATCGGCGCCCGCCATATCCTGTGCCGATGATGGTCAGAGCGAGTGTAATCGTGGCGAGCAGCTTTGTGAGCTTGGAGGCGCCGGAGACACGGGTGCGCAGCTGGGCGGCATAGTGGTTGTATAAGTGGAGGAGCGGATCATGAGGTTCTCGTAACGTTGATTGTGCGGCCATTGTGGGCCATGAGCATCCTCAGAAGGGAGAATGTCATGTTCTGGGGCGCGGTGAACGAAGTGTGATGTTGGACATTTGCATGTGCCAGCAGAACTTCCCCGGATTCATGATGCGCGCTTGGAAAGTGGAGCCGAGGTTCATTCATTCACATGCCGCTGCGCCATCCACCACCATCATGCATCACTTGAGGGTCTTAGTCATCATAGTCAACTGGATATCGATAATTGTTCACAACCGTTCCGCTGCACATAGTTACAGAGCTGATGATAATCTAATAATTTTGAAACGCTCAAACCGTAGCATTACGTCTACTCGTCGTCATCAGCCTCGTCGCTGAACTCATCGACCTCTTCGACATCCTCATCATCCTCATCCTCTTCGGCATCTTCACTATCAACGTCACTAAACTTTTCTGCGTTTTCTTCTGCCTCTTTTGTCTCAGCCTGCCGGCGTTTCCTGTCCTCTGCCTTTCTCGCCGCCTCTTCCATCTTGGCCTTTTGCTCTCTCGTTTTCCGTTGTCCGGATACATAAGCACCCAATGGCGTCTTCTCCCACTCCACGTCTTTTAAGAATGAGTCTACGCCTGCGCGGTCGTTGGGCGCAAAGTCAACCTTCGATCTCTTCTCTTCAACCCATTTCGAGTTAGACTCCAACTTCTGAACGAGGAGCGCAATGAGTGAGTTGATTTTGGCATTGCGATTCCCGCCCGTCTTCTTCGTCATCGACTTGACCCAACGCTTCAGCATGACGATGACGGGTAGTGCCAACTCAGGGAAGGCAATGTTCTTTGCCCAGAGGACAAAGAACTCAGATAGCAATTCGGCAACTTGTTCACCAATGCCATCTTGATAGACGCGGGTGCGAAGATAGGCTTTGGTGGCACGGATGGTTGTGTTGAAATCCAGCGCTTTGAGCGAACTCGGCTTTGGTGGCTTCTTCAACTCGGCGCTGTTCAAAACCTCAACAAGCGCAGGTGCGAGCGGAATGTAAGTCGAGGTTGAAGCGGAAATGCGCAGTAAAGACCGTATGAGTTGGAAGCGTAGAGGGAAATACTGTGCTGTAGGAATCAAGCGCATTGCCCCAAGGGTGACTTGTACCACGGGGTAGATGAGGGGACGCAACGGTGATTCCTTTCCTGCTTCGGCCTCTCTTAGCGACTCACAGTGCACAGCGACAACACGGGACCAGAAGTCGAGTGAGTGGATGTATTGCCAGTTGTACACTGTCTTATATGAGTCTTTGGTTTGCTTGGTGATACTTTGTCGCAAGTGGATGGCAAGTTGACGGATGAATCCGAAGCCTGTAGTGTACCCGACGTTCGGATCAAGTCCCCAAAGCTCAGAGGCCGTGTTCTTCATCAGGTTGATGCCTTGAATGTTATGAACGGTCGTATTTCGCGCTCCCTTGATGAGCCCTTGATAAGTTTGTTTGAGCACAGCTTCCCGAATACTGGCATCTGAGATGACCACGAGACGTCGCAAGACCAGGAACGCCGATAGCCTGGTGACCTCGGTATTTGATGAGTCTGCCCACACCGAGCACACAACTTTCGTTACCTCCCGTATAATCTTTTTAAAGGAAAGAATATACGGAAGCAACGTGAGCATAGATTCGAGGGTCATGCCAAGCGTGGATGCATCGGAAAGATTCTCGAGAAGATGATGGAGGGAAACGGCATGTGATTTGAGAAGGGGGGTGAGTGTCTTGAACTTTTTCGAATCGGTTGATACACGACTAGAGAGGTCAGTATATGAGTAATGAAAAGAGCTGGGTAACTGACACTTTGCCTGATGCAGACTCTTTGATAGGAAGATGGTGCTGCAGGACCTTAGGAACAAGTTGCAAAGCAGTGACTAGAACCTGGTGATAAACTGCAAAGGTGTTAGAAATTTATCAATAGCTGGGTATGCAAAAAAATTCTTACCATCAGGGTCGGTGATGGTGTATTTGTATGTCTTTTCTGTTTCATCGTTAAGGTGAGCAGCGGCACGGAAAGCCAATACAACCTCTCTCATGGCCCTCAGTGACATGTTCTCTTCCATTGATGCCTTCCACTTCTTTATCAATTTCTTAGAAACCTCATTCTTTCCAGAGTCCATCTCGTCATCTCCATCGTCGCGAGATTTCTTGTCAGATTTGTGCTTTTTCCGCGAAGCGCCCTCGTCCTCGCTTGCGCTGAGAGCATCAATCTCGTCCAGATCAGCGTCTTCCGCAAAGTCGAGCAGCTCGGAATCATTCTCCTTCAAGTATTTGTAGAACTCTGGATCTTTGTCCGCAAGTGCTGCCAACTGTTCTTTATGTGTATCAATATCGTCGTCCGAAGCGCCCTCCGAGCCTGAATCGTCAGCGGCAGGAGCCGAATCCGCCATGTCCACATCCGAGTCGGTATCGTCGTCGACGTCTTGCTCCACTGGCGTGCGCTTCCTTTTCCCAGTTTTGGGTTTGGTCGAGTGTTTCTTGTTCATCTCGGGGACTTGGAAACCGCCCTGGAAAAACTGGTCCATGGACATGTCGCCAAATGCAGCGTCGTCTTTGGAGCCATTAGTCTTAGGCTTAGTCGAAGCTTCCACGTCGTCGGCGAGGGCATTGTCTCTTGCACGCTTTTCCTTGCGCTTTGCGTCCATCTGCTTCCTCTGCTTGATCTTGGCAACTTCTTTGCGCTTTTTGAGCACATCGCCGAGTTTGTTCCTTTCGAACTTCTTAGTCGCTTTGGATGGCGGCATGTTCGCAGAGATTCAGGCCGAATGCCCACAGATATGAGGACTATCGAGGTGCCTGAGGGAGTGTCGTGGATCCAGGTGGGATGCAAGGCTTTCCGTCCGCTCTTTTCTCGAAAACGAAAAAGCTCATCGCCCGCTAAAAGTTCGAGTTGGCCCGAGCTCGACTCCACATATCGGGCTGCAGCGCCAAAATACACAGAAGGGTCCGACCGCTAGGCTACAGCCGGTAAACACGACACGGTATAATACAGAGGGCGGCTACATCATTCCTCGTCCACAACCATAGCCACCATGTATGCCAATCGCCAGTTAGCCTACGCTCCCACCCCGTACATTCCGCGATCAACATTGTCCGCGACAATCAATCTCGACGAGGTATTCCTCGCGCGGCCCTGCATCCTCCATGCTGCACCATCACTAACATGGCCGGCTACTAGGAAGTCAAACTCTCCACGACAAGCGCCGAGCGGGATCTCAACGACTCTCTAGCCGAAATCTACAGCATCATTGTTACTTTAGATGCAGTCGAAAAAGCGTACCTGAAGGACTCCATAACCGAGGCCGTCTACACCGAAACATGCAGCAGGCTGCTCAAGCAATACAAGTCAAACCTCGCAGACGAGACAGTTTCGCGGGCTTTTGGTGATATCGAGACATTCAAACGGGAATGGGATGTACGTTATGCGCCCAGACCGTCATGTAAAATGACTAACGAATGCCCTCAGCTTGAATGCCCCCGCGCGACCGAACGTCTTCGAGTTGGTATCCCCGCTACTGTCGAACAAGGTCCTACCCACAAGCCCTCGCAGCAAGGCGACTCGGCGGATGCTACCCTCATCGTGAATGCTACCGAAAACTTCATTACCTTGCTCGATGCTATCAAGATCGGCTTGATCGAGAAGGATACCCTACACCCGCTCCTCGTAGAGATCATACAAGCGGTCAACAAAGTTACAGATCAAGATTTCGAAAGCAAAGGAAAGATTGTTCAGTGGCTCATCACTTTGAATCAGATGAGGGCTGCCGAGAAGCTGAACGATGATCAGGCACGCGAGTTCCAGTTCGACATGGAGCAAGCCTACTACGGCTTCAAAGCTACATTGAGATGAATGCTCCTTTCTCAAAACATAGTGCCCAATCTTTTGACACACGCCGAGCATTCTCACATCTGCTACTGAGACTCGCCGTTCCCCCACTCTGTACATGCGATATAGCCCGGATGGTAGCATTCATTTGTGGCGCACTTTCCCAATGACTGCCGTGTGAGCCCAGCCAATGGCAGCTGGATGGGCCACATCAGTCACGTCTCCTTCGTTTGTCGAGGTCCGCCGTGCCCGTCATCGCCCTGTGCCTCCGGTTCATGTGTGCGATCCCAAGGATCCTCCGAAGCCACCCATCACCACCGCCCTCGTTCACCTCGTTAACGAAGTGCTGCAGATGAACCGAGTAACGCGATAGTGATCAATGACAGTGTAGGCTGCGTGGGATGGGGTTTTTGTTGTTCGTAGCTGCGGAAGCTGCTGCGAACATGGCCACCCGGACTAGAAGGCGAGCGAAGTCGTAGAGAAGAGGGTGCACTTACACGCCGCCCAAAATTTATGCATCTGACCAAACAACTTCCGGCATGACAGCTCAGGCGCCACCTTTATCCTCGGTTGAGACTTTACTCAAGTTCACATTTATGAAGCGTGTTAGACCCAAACAACACCAATAAAACAATAGAGATAACAAAAGAGGAGGGCCACCCGTATAACCAATTGTCAGAAGGGGCGCCAAATCACGTAATGGGTTGTCTCAGTCAGGAGTGACCAGCGTAGCAACTCAATTACAATCCCTCACAATCAGACTCAACCTCGACCTCAACAACGATGTTGAGTTCAATTGTTCAATTGTGATGGATTGTAACTGAGTAACATCATAGTCACGTTGCTACGCTCTTCGCTACGCAACTAAGATCGCCTATACATATTGTCATTAATACCTTTTTAACTAACTAGTCCTTATGTAGGTATTTTTATGAGATGGGTAGCCCGCCTTTTTTGTATAAATGTGAACTAAGAAATATACAGGCGACAAAATAAAAAAATGCGAGGAAATATTGATATATAGTGAAGAAGTCTGTTTTGCCCAATTGATCAATTTGTTCGAGGGCCAATATTTACATACTGAGGTAGTTCTGTCTAAGATGCCTCCATGGACCCCTCCAGTTGCTGAGAGGCGGGGTCGTGGTCCGTGCACCGCCAATGGCACCATGATGGCGGGCATTAAGTTTTCTGTCATTGCAATGTTCGTATTGCCTGGGAACGCGCAGGCATGCCTACCATTGATGGTAACTTCTCCATCCAATCTTATAACTAGCTCTCGTAGAAACTAACAAACCACAGTCCTCGATCTTCCACAGCTCTATACGAAGCCATCCGCGCAATCGCTCCTCGACACGCTTGCACTCTTCACCTCCGCGCCGCGATCATGGGACGCCAAACGTACCGATATACATGATGGAAATGAAGGGGCTTTGCTCGGATCTGGTCCGGTTCATGTGAACCCTGAAGGAGTTGCACGGTACCTTACTTCAATCGTGAGCAGCAGCCTACAATGGATTGCAGACGATGATGCGCGAGAAGAGATCTGGAACCAAGCAAGCCTTCGACTAAGTGAACGGTCGGGACGTACAGCGATGGGCGCCATGTCTCGCACATTTCGCATTCCTACATCAGATGGCTCCTTCGAACTTAGCATCCACGAGCCAGCCTTGACGGGTGATGACCTTGGACTGAAGACGTGGGCCGCTTCCTACCTTCTCGCAAAGAGGCTACAAAGTTTTGATATAGCACATCACGGCAATGAAAAACCCAGAGTTTTAGAACTTGGTTCGGGCACAGGTCTCGTAGGCCTCGCCATGGCTGCTTTAGGTGCACACGTGGTGTTGACTGATCTTCCCAGTATCGCCCAAAATCTCGCACGCAATGCGCAGGACAATTCAGAAGTCATTTGGCGAAACGGCGGATCAACGCGTACGGGCATACTTGATTGGAACAACCCCACATCTTGCCAGCTAATTCGTGAGGGGGCAACTAATGTTGAAGAAGCTGATGAGGCATTGGCGACTAGGTTTCCCCTCATCCTCGCAGCGGACTCTCTCTATTCATCTGAACATCCGCGCATGCTGGTAGGCGCGGTGAAGGAGTGGCTTTCTGAAGATAGCGATGCCAGAGTGATTGTGGAATTCCCATACCGAGAGGCCTATTTACCAGAAATCAAGGATTTCCGCGAGCGCATGGCTCAAGCTGGATTTTGCATACTGAATGAAGGGGAAGAGAAGGGCTATGACGATTGGGGCAGGTCCGGAGGTGACGAGGAGGAAAATGAGGATGCGCTCGTGACGTGTTGGTGGGCGTGTTGGGGACGGCCGGCATAAATGCACAAGCTCAACACAACATCGTTCTTCACCGCCATCGACTCTGCGATTGCCGGTGCTCGTGGGGGTGCAAGTGCAAGTGTGTATCGATTATCGACTGTTGCGGCGAATCTCCGTGCCGGTGGGATTGGCTAGTCATTCAGAGCCGTCCGTGGCTGCGTGGGTTTAGCGATATCGGTAAAATGATGTCTGCACAAGCTCACGATGACCGATTGTCAACAAACAGTTGAGGAGGCGGCGGATAAAATGCTCGGGTAAAGTCCCGCCGTCTAGATGCACCGAGAAGTTAGAAGCTCCTCGATGGATCCAAGCATGCGGCTCAGAGCGGGATAGCAAGGCACGCAGGCTTGGAGCTCCACCAGCACAGGCGATTTTTAGACTCGTCCTTCTCCGCACCGAGAGCTAGTGGTTAGTGCTCCAAGTAGCTTTACATCAATGTCATCCTGTCTTTGCTTTCGATCTTTTTTACACTCAAAGAAGAAGAACAGTGAGGAGCCAGAGAAGGAGAAGCCAAAAGTCGAAGAGCACAAAACCACCGACACTACCATCATGACAACACAAACAGCTACCCAGAAGGTACGAGCTACCCCGCCAAACCCCGCCAACGGACGCACTTCCCCTCACAACGTCACCACTACAATCGTAGCGTGTGCAGTCAAAGCATTCCGAGCTCAATTAGAACCCAATTGACAACCAAAAATCTCAATGCCATATTTTCGTACTTTTTTATGCTGATATTCCACCCGTTAGAACCCTTCTTTTGTTCTTCAAGCTCCCGGCAAAGTCGTCTACGAAGACCGCCCAATTCCCACTCTTCACTCCCCTTACGATGTGGTTGTACGCCCAAGATGGACCGGTATTTGCGGATCCGACGTGCACTACTGGGTCGAGGGACGCATCGGGCACTTCGTGGTTGAGTCGCCCATGGTGCTCGGCCATGAATCCGCAGGCATCGTGCACTCGGTTGGCGAAAAAGTGACAAACCTTAAAGTTGGAGACCG
The DNA here is from genome assembly GCA_003073855.1 of Periconia macrospinosa. NCBI lineage: Eukaryota > Fungi > Ascomycota > Dothideomycetes > Pleosporales > Periconiaceae > Periconia > Periconia macrospinosa. The sequence goes on from KZ805522.1 coordinate 42,506, forward strand.
AGTTGCAATGGAGCCTGGAGTACCGTGCCGCCGCTGCCTGAGATGCAAGGAAGGAAAATACAATCTGTGCCCTGACATGCAATTCGCTGCAACACCGCCCTTCGACGGTACACTGGCACGGTACTACACGTTGCCTGAGGATTACTGCTACAAGCTGCCCGAGAGCATGAGCCTCGAAGAGGGCGCCTTAATTGAACCCGCCGCCGTGGCCGTACACATCACAAGGCAAGCTGCCGTCAAGCCCGGCGACAGCGTCGTCGTGTTTGGCGCCGGCCCCGTGGGGCTGCTGTGCTGTGCCGTCGCAAAGGCCTACGGAGCCACTAAGATTGTAACCGTCGACATCAACGACGAGAGGCTGAACTTCGCCCTGCAGTACGCCGCCACCACAAGTTTCAAGAGCGCACGCGTTAGCGCCGAGGAGAACGCACGAAACATGATCAAGGAGTGCGAACTCGGTCCTGGCGCAGACATCATCATCGACGCATCCGGCGCTGAGCCCTGCATACAAACCGCCATCCACGCCCTCCGCATGGGTGGAACCTACGTCCAGGTATGTCTCCAATCCTCATCCTCTTGTTTTCTATTTCTGACGGCGATCACAGGGCGGCATGGGCAAACCCGACATCAACTTCCCCATCGTGGCCATGTGCACCAAGGAGCTCAATGTGCGCGGCTCCTTCCGCTACGGCGCCGGCGACTACCAGACTGCCATCGACCTCGTCGCCACCAAGCGCATCTCGGTCAAAGAACTCATCACGGGCAAGGTCAAGTTTGAGGATGCCGAGAACGCGTTCAAGGAGGTCAAGGGCGGGAAGGGGATTAAGATTTTGATCGAAGGTCCTGAGGAGTGAGTATTTCTTTTTGCGCCTTCTTTGATGATTTCTCCATCTTCGATTTTTTTTCTTCTTCGGTTCTTATATATAATTCTATGTATTACCTTCCATGGATGATGTATATTTCCACTCTATCTTATCCTCTCATGATGGCTCTCCTACGTAATGACCATGTACAACCCCCCCCCCCCCCCCATCAACCATCCCATACACCAACAATTTACCAATCGCGACCTCACACCCGATCCCCTAGGCCCCAAGATCCTTCTCCTCTCACCGGAACCCCAAAGCTCTAAAGGGAAAAAAAAAAAGAAAACATCCTAGACCGTTTTAATCTCAATGCAACGACGTTCGTAATACCACCTCTTCTCTTCCCCTCCCTCCTTCCCTAATACCTTTCCCCACATCCTCAATCCTCCCTATTTCTAAAACATTCCCCCCTTTTCTGTTACATCTTTGCAGCAGCAATCCTTCTTTTATTTTTATCCCCCTTACTCCTTTTTTGTCTCTCTCTCTCTTACCCTCATCACCACTTCCACTCCGTGCTGCTATCAACCATCGAACACTCCTTGAATACCATTAACTCCTGATATCGTTTTTTTTTTTACACTCACCCAACCAACCAACCCACTAACAAAGAAAAAATTTCCAGACACGAAACCACAACCTCCTCCGAAGAACAACCTCAACCCGGGCGCAGCAGCGGCCACCTGAAGCGCAAATCGGAGAGTTCGTCGCTTGAAGGGTCGGGCGCGAGTTCGAAGAGGAAGTAAATCGGAGTGGAAAAGTGGGGAAAAGTTGGAGGGAGAAATGATGGATGGTTGGATGGATGGGAAGGACGTTTTTTTTTTTTTCGTTTTGTTTTATGTTGTTGTCATAGTTCAGTTTGTTTGCACACAAACACACGCGAAGGAGTATATTTTTTCCACGTTTTTTTTCTTTCTTTTACTAAAAGAAGAAAAAAATAGTAGGTATGTATATAATGATTAATGACCCCTTTTACGATGAAATCGAAACTTTTATACCTTACGTACACATATACGTTAGCTAGTAACCACCACATTGAATAAAGTACCTAGTACGCGTAGCCTAAGATAATAACAATAATCCGTTGAACGAAAATAAACACTTTTTACTCTCCCTTTTCCCTCCTCCATCCCTTTCCCTAAACGAAACTAACATATATATATAAACTAAACCTACCTAACTACTTAACAACAAAAAAAAACCCTTTTACTCTCCCTTCCCCCTTCTTCCCCCTCCCTCTCCAACCCCTATAAAAAAGAATTACTTAACTCCCTAACTAAATCCGAAATCTTAAACACATACCTTATATACATAACACTTTATCCTATTCCCATCCATTCCCTATCTCTTTTAAAACCCTTAAAACGCTTAAACAGCTATATATTCCACTCTTTTAGTTAATATATGTAACGTACCTACTTAAAAGTAAATAATTTACTTTAGATATATATATATGCACGTTACTTAAGTGCCCCTATATATTTTAAAGTTTGTATTTGTTAGTCTAAGTAGTAAGATATATATATAGCTTTTTTTTCTTTTTTTCCTTTTACTTAACTTTACCCTACTTATAAGTAGTAAAAATAGACGTTTTTTTTTTATCTTCCTTGCTATATAAATAAAATAGTGTAACTGTGTCGCGCGCGCGCGTTAAGTACAGTGTACGTATGTTATGTTAAGTACACGTACTTTTATATTTAGGTAAAAGGAGAGGGTGTGTGTGTGTGTTGTACTGCTTTTCTTTTACTAATAATGATGTTTGTTGTTGTCTTTTTGTGACGAGGAGGAGGGTTGCGGGTCTGTGGGGGGTGGGGGTTTGCTTCGTATGATGCAGGTAAGGTAAGGTACCTACCTATATAAGGTAGTTTAAGTAGGTGAGTTGTTACAATCGTCACGAAACGCTGTGCGTGGTGGTAGTTTATATATCTACTTGGGTTATTACGTTGGATTATGTACATAGCATATAGCGTCAGTTGTATGTAGTAGTAGTAGTAGTAGTGTCTGTTAGAGACGTACGTACACAGTATAAGGTGCTTTCTTTCTTTCTTTCCTTTTCTTTTCCCTTTTCTCTCCCATTCGAAAAAAGTGAACGTTACCTACGCACGCCCGCGCGCCGCGGAAAGGTAGTATTGCATACGTACATACATACATTACTATTGTACGAACTCAACTATTACTATGCATGGACGCGCTTGAACTATTCCCCGTAAAAAAAAATACAAATTATTGCCCAAGTACACACACACACGTATATAAGTGTTCCTTTCTCTCTTGTTCTTTCCCATTTCCCAAAAAAATGTTCTACCAAATCCCATACTGTAGTCAGAGCACGAACAGTTAGTTAAATTAACATAACAAACCAAGGGGCGAATTAGCTAAAAAATTTATTCATGCGAAAAATCAAAAATCAAATTTCATATGTAGTTGATACCAAAACTTCGACTAGGGGGAAAAAAAACGCTAGACAGTAGTCTCCAAACGAAGACCAAGTCAGTCTTTGTAAAATTATGCATAACTTTTTTTTCTTCTTCTCGAATCCCACCCTCCCCTCCCCTCTCACAATTCACAAAACCAAACGTCTGCATATTTTACACAGACCTTTTTCCAGTATTCAGGTACATACTTATGGCCCATGGGCATGCACTTACGTTGGTCCGCGCGCGCGCGCGCGCGCGGCAGCATGTTCAAGGGTAACTAACTAACCGTAGGTCGTGGTCGTGAAACTCACCGCGTTTCGCACCGTGTATCGAAAACCCCCCTCACGACCCAAAGAAGAAGAGAAGAAGAAGAAGCAGAAAAGAAAAAGGTACGTGCGAGCATTGCGTTGCGTGTGTAAAGGGAAGAAAAAAGGGTGACGTGACGTGACACATTTACTTTACGCAAGCATACCTAACACGACGATCAATGCCAGCTTTTTTTTCTTTTCTGACAGATTGCGTCTTTTTTTTCCGTACATGGACCAGGGAAGAGGGGAGGAAAGATGGGTTATGCGATTGTTGATCACACACATACTTACATACATACATACATAATGCATGTAACCTGTAAGTATCAATGTATATCAAATGTAGCGTGTGTGTGTGTGTGTGTTCTTTCATCAATCGAACGTTGATCGAATGTTCATGGGATGATTTACCGTACGTTTTTCTTTGCCTCATTATATTATCCGCCTAAGGCCAAGGTAAAAAAGCCAAGTAAGTCGTGCGAGAGAGAAAAACTTTCCCTTTAAAGAGCCAAGTCTGCGAGATTTCACCGAAAGGTAGTTAACAAAGGTTAGTATTGATACCTTATGTACTGTGTACAAACTTTCCCTTTAAAGAGCCAAGTCTGCGAGATTTCACCGAAAAAGGTACTGTAGTCTGTATGTAGGTATGTAGGTATACCTTCCAACAAGTTACAACACTGCCACACGACGACGAGTCACGAGTCACGCGCGCGTGCGTGACCCAGCATAGACCTCTTTCTCTCTCGAGTCCCAAGTTGTACCTAGGTTACTGTGCTGTAGCACTGTACTTACTCAGGTTAACCACTTAAGCATAACATTGTGTGAAGTCACAGCATAGACCTCTACGAGGTACTGTACGTACCTTACCAGTACATATGTGAACCTCTCTCCCCTGGGCGCGGCCTGGGCCTTAGGTGATATAGGTAAGTAACCAAGTAAGCAGCAGGGCAGGGCAGGCCGCAGCGTTGAAAGAACAAGAACCTGGGGTACCGTACCCTATGTACGTTACGAACTTACGATACTTGAACTAACTAACTAGGTATACGTTACCTTAACTTGGTAACGTTATATTATAGGGTTGTACCTAGCTAAAGAACCGCGCAACCTAGTACCTGGTTAACTTGACTTGACACTTCTCCAGTCCATGCTCCATGCCTACCTAATCCCCCCCAAAACAATCCCCCCAAGGAAATACTTACTGTACAATACTGCGCCACGCCTCGACCCAACGAGGCACGCGCGCGCGCGCGTGCTCGCTCGCGACAATAATGTGTATTAAAGTTTCATCGTCCCCATCAATGCTTGTTAAGTAACAAACAAGCCCATGTTCCTTTTTGCCATCATCCACATGGGTAGGTCAGGTCTATGGGGAGGGAGCAGAGGGAAATGAAGGAGGGGGGGGGAAGGAGGAAGAAACGCCGTGGCCCCGCTTGTGTTGTTTCTGGTTTCGTTGTTGGGGGGTTTTTGACATGTGCAAAAATAGCCACGTTTTGCGTACGTACGTACGTGGGTAGGTAGGTATGTTAGGTACGGTACGGTACGTACGTACCTAAGGGGTTTTTTTCGTGAAAAGGCAGAGAGCGAATACGGGGTAAGATTTACATTCTTTTTTTGTTGTGCATTGCAAGAAATGGTTAAATCGTTAAGAAATCTCCAATAATTTCAGCGTTAAACAAAATTTGCCAGTTTTTCTATTGATAAAACCGTAGTATGTATCCAATTTTTTTTTGGTTTGTTAAATTGTAATTTCCATATATACGACTCGTTATTCCTTCTATATTTGAGATATTCATTATCATAATGCCGCGGAATCAATCTCCCCGAAAATAGTCAAGTCCCTGATTCAAAAACAAATTCCCCACAATAGTGTTGCTTTTTCTCAAAGTTTAAAAAAATGAAATGGGTCTTCATTTTTCTTTTCTTCTCTTCAGAAACAAGTATCATGATTGAATGAATGAGTTAGTTGGGATGTTTCCTCTTTTCCAAATCATTTGTGGTATCAAAAAGTACGCCATTCGGGGACAACGCAACCCGGTTCATGATCTGTTTTTTTGCTCTGGCTCTGGCTCTGCCTCTCTCTCTCAATTCGTACACAATGTTTGCCAACTAAATAAAAAGGAAATAGGCCCCCCTTCCCAAAAAAGGAGAAAGAATTGGAAAATAAAGAGAAATAAAAAAAGGACGTTAAATAACGTTAATAGAAACATCGTCGAGATACCCTAGTCCCCGCTAGTCTTCTTTCAAGTCTTCGTTAAAATGGATAATAGGATGGATTGTACATGTCCTTCTCTTCGTATTACATGATGATTCCCCTTGTCCTTGCCACACCTTGCGTACATAGGTAGACCAGGTCGTTTGCTTGCTTGCTTGCTTGCTGTCCGAGAGAGAAGGAGAGGGAGGGCCGATTACGTTGTGGGTAGAGATTCGAGAGTTTAGAGATTAAAAAAGGTAGAATCCATCGCAGAGGCAGGAGTGAAGTGATGAAGAGTGCCGTGTTGCCAAGGTCAAGATGAGGAGTGGTTGCCCAAAAAAAAAAAGTTGATTCTTTTTCTCTCTACGGTACAGAAACAAGGGAATCTTTTTTGCAAACAGACGATTATACGCCGCGACGGGTGGAGCCACGCTTGGGGAGAGTCCAAGGTTCGGGGCAGACGACCTAGAATGGCGTGTTAGAATGGTTGATACACGAGGGTTTAAAGAGTGGGGATAGCGTACCTCGCCTTCACTGTAGGCCCAGAAATAAGCACCCATACCGACAATGTAGTAGAGACCGGCGTTGGTTCCTTGGTAGATCAAGAGGGCGACAAGAGCACTGAGCGGATAGACGATCAACCGAGCTTCAATGGAGCGGTGGAGACCGGTGCCGGCTAGAGCGCCGAGCGGCCATTCCCAAGCGAGACCGATAATGCCCATAATGATGTTGATGATTTGCAGAGCAGGTACTGGCTTCACAGCGCCGTCGAGGTTTTTGGTGAGAAAGTCCCAGAAGATTTTGGGCCAGAAGAAGCCTTCGACTGCAGCGCATATTTGGTCTGGAGCATGTTAGTATGGTGGTGGTGGTGATGGTTGGTTGGATGGCTAAGGAAGGGTGGTTTTAGCTTACAGGCAGCGGAGGTCAGGATGATGAGGCGCGCCCAGTGGTTCTTGATAAGCTTGCCCATGATTGCCGGTGTGTTGGCTTTGTGGTGTGTGTGAAAGGAGAGTAAAGGGAGTTGGATTGAACAGGTAATTACAAAGAATGAGAGGACGAGGAAAAAACCGACCCGGCGGTGGACGAAGAATCGAACAGAAGAGAAGGTAAGGTGGTAGAGGAAGAAGAAGAGAAGGCGGGGGCGGGTAGGGTATAACGACTGTGAGAGATTCGCGCAGCGAGCTACCAGTAGCTACGAAAGAGCTTCTGGCAGCCAGGCGAGGGCGTCAGGTTTTGTTATACCAGGCGTCAAGGCACGGGCGGGGTCACGGGACCGGGATGGAGAGAGGTTGCGGACGGACGTTTTGGTTGTTCAGGGTTTGGCGGTGGAGAGAACTGAGGCACGGATAGCTACGAACGAGGCTCGATTAAGGGCTGAGGCAATGCGGAGGTGGTTCTGCGACGTCGTTATGGGGACGAGGGGAGGGAAGCTGGGAGGTTTGCTACTCGAAGCGTGTCACGACGATGGAGGAGCAGCCGTAAATGTAGAAGAGCATTATGCACTGCGGCCGGGCGTGCCAGAGACGGGGCAGGGCTCAGCAGGGATAGGGCAAGCTGTAGCCGCCGTTGCGTGCATGGGCTTGTCCGCTTTGGGGCATCCAGCAACCCCTCCCAGGCAGCTGCGCCCGGTGATTGGGCCCTCAGTGCCAACTACTTTGACGCACCCGACGTGCCATGCAGGCCGCCACACAGGCTCCCCGGGCCTTGATCCTGGCGCTTCGCTTGCCATTCGCTGCCCACCAACCACCACTGCACCGCCAACGTCTACTACCGTCTACGTCGACTCACGTGGCCCGTCTAACCTCCCACTCAGAGTCACTGTCCACAGAACAGTGGTCCCACCGAGGTGACTGCCCCATCGATTCGCATCTCCTCCAGAGCCTCAGATCCAAGATCTGCCTGGCCAGGCATCCCGTCTGTCAATCTGTCACCTGGCGGCGGGGTCCTGGATGGCGGAATTAGAATCGTCATGAACAACGGACAATTGAATCGAGCCCGTTCAGAAATAGTTTGCCAGCCTATGTAAAGACCAACCCAAACACCCAGCCACTGTTCTCTGCACGTCACCGGCAGTTGGTCGATTCACAATGGATTGATTTGATTCCATATCATTTTGTCAAATACCAAATCGTCACTAGACTACACAGCGTTGTGGAGAGGGATCGAAATTGCTCTCTCCACTCCCCCCCCAAGTGCTGGCATTCGGATGCCTCAGTCCCGGTTCGAGAAACTGCCTCAGGAAGGAACCTCAAAGCGTCTGTACGGCGTAGACACATCCCGAGCCTGTCCCCTGTCTCTCATCCCTACTTTTTGTCTCTATGATGTGCAAGGGACGGACGATCCCCTATAGGAGTCGAGTGTAAAACTCGTCCAGAGTCCATCAAACACTGTCATACGACAAAGTTTACTGTCAATGCTCAGTCTCCGATGGCTGTGCGGCCTTAAGGATGCCTGCATTGGAATAACAGGGTCGCCTTGGCCCGACAAAAAGCTTGTAAGCCATTCTCAAAACTTTCTGGTCTGATACTTGAAAGGTGTCGTACGACGTTGTTTGTCGCATTCACTGTCAAGCTTCGCGAGACCTGGTCCGCGGGAACCTGTGGGGACTTTGACGTCGATTATGCATGCACACAGCGTGTGGGAGCCTCAAACAATGGCCTGATGTTGTTTTGAGACGTGTGGCGGTTGGAGAAGTTGGATCGAGCAAGAGGCCCGATGGAAGCCCAGTCCAACTGTGTGATCGCCGGTTTGGGTCTCGGATGCAGATGGTTGGCGTCGATGACGGGTGCAGCAGCATGCAAGGCGGAAAATAGGCACGATTCACGAGGATTCCACATGGGTTCTCGAAAGACGACTGAATACTACTTTGTAGGAAACGGGAAATGCGTGTGATGGAACAGGATTCTACTGAATATAGCAGTGATTCCACCATCACACCACCAAATAGGGAAGAGCACCAAACCGCCAAGGCACATCTTTGAACGCGTGCCGTTGCAGACAAGTGGGCATGTTAAGGTTCTCTCTGGAGTATTATTACGTATGATTAGTACAGCGGGTTCAATGTAGGCCGCATCGATGGCCGTGGCTTTATTCTTGAGAATTCAGCAATTCCGCTCCAACCGGGTTGCCGTCCGCCCGGTTGGGAGCAGATAGGTACAGTAGCAGATGGATTGCGTGCGTGCGTGGCCACGATACGTTCGGTCTGGTTCGCGTGGATTGTGGGTATTAGTGCGATGGTATAATGCAGCCTTATCACAGACGAGGAGGCCTCGTGCTCGTGGGACAGTCGGTCAGGTACTGCGAGTGGAATGCTAACTATCAGTGTGTGTCTACCAACGTTGACTAGTACCGCCGTGTAACTTGGTTAGCGACGTGGACCCTAGATGGACTTTGTGTAAAGAGGGACAGGGATGCGGGCTGCAGCCGCACGGCACACCGCTGGCCCCTTGCTGCGGGGGTGTTGGCGGGATCCTAAAGCCCTGAGCGCTTCGACACGTCGAGGGATTGGCCCAATGCGTACCGACACCCAGCCCATGCCACTATCGACTCCTGCCGAGTACCACTCCCCTCTCCAACCACAGCTGTGAATAGCCTCAAGACACACCGTTAGGCTCGCCCCGGCGCGTGCGGCCAGAGACATGACGGCCAGCAATAGCTCCAGATCACCTTAAACCGGCTGTCGACGTGCTGCCGTGCTTGGCCGGCCGTAGTACATAGAGTAGCCTACTATATCCACCCTTAATACCTATCACGTTCCCCGTGCTACTGTACGCATCGACCCCCATTAACTCCAAGTACTGCGACTGCTACAATATTGCCAATTGACCTTGCTCGGTACAGCACGGAATCGCACCCTCGATTGCTCTTGTGCCTGGTTGTCAAGGCCGACTCACCCGTATCGCTACCGCTTTGGTCGTTCCCGAACGTCGCCCGTCTCAGAAGTGAACCCCTGCGTATCAGATATCCCACCAGCACGGCACGTCAACTCTCCATCGTCTACCGCCCAGGAAAACCCCATTGTATCGCTCAGGCAATCCCTAAAGTTAGCTGCGCCGTGGTCAGAGAAGCAAGACAGAATAAAAAAAGAAAAAAGACGCAATCCTTCTATAGAAGCGCCAGCCGCCACCCCGACTTGGACCACAATATACTGTACATAACTTGACTCCATCCCCGATCCTGCACACCTCGCCCACCCAACACCGCCTCCCTACAAGTTCCCCCAGATCGCATTAGCATTATTACAGTACTATTAGCATTGCGCCAGCGGGTCCGTCATCCTGCTGCCCGGCCGAACTGTCATCCTTTCCGCATATAGCAAAAAATGGTTCTGTGCCTGGCGCTTCAGGTTTGAGACGTTCCTCAGACATCCACCTCCTCCGCCTAACTGCTTCCGCCCACGACGCTGTCCTCATTGACCACCCCAGGCTTCGTGCGCTTCACCTCTGCCTGCCTCTGCCTGGCTCTTGTCCCTTAGCCGAGCGCAATATTTCGGTTTGCCATTCCAGCCCGCCCCGTCTTGGGTGCAGTAAACAACCAGGTTGTGACGTTTGAGCCACGCCCGCCCCTCGCCAGCTTGCTTGTCAGTTTCATCCCACCCCAGTCCACCGTGCCCTTCTCCGAATTCGCCTTCCCTCATCCGAGATCCACCTGATCGCCTCTGCCCCGGTCACCGCCACCGTTGGCCTGACTAGTACAAGTTGCAACGCCTGAAGCTTAACATCTAATAGCCCTTGGTTCCCAGCGGCCTTACTCCTCCTCTTCTCTTCCTCTCTACCTACGCTCCCTCCTCCCTCCACACCACTTCTACCCCTCCGTCCCCTTGACGACCGACACTCTTTTCTTCGATTCGTATCTGGCTGGCCGGGTTGAACATCGACTGGATCCTTGGGAACCTTTGCTCCGGCCGACGTTTGTTTTTCTTCCGCATACGCCCTTTAATCACTTGTTGTAATCAATCACCGTTGACCGGCCAATTCGAGATTTCCGATTGGGGAGTCTGAAGACCAAGGAAGGGAACACCGGGAACTCGATCCCATTTCCATCGTTGACCATCGCCACCGCCATCACCGCGCTTGCTTCACCATGGGTGCATCCGTCTGGCATGGCTTCTTCACGCCACGAAAGCTCGCTTTCAACTTTCTCTTTTGGGGTTTCCACTGGGCTATTTTCGCCATAGGATGGTAAGCGCCCCGCTCCCCGTTGCCCCTCATCTATCTTTGCTAACACGCGCTTTCCGCAGGTGGAAGCAACAAGGCGATATCCGTCTTGCCCCGCTTAATGCTCTCCAGTTCTCCGTGTGGATATCGCGAGGTGCTGGTTTGGTCCTCTCCGTCGACACCATGGTCATTGTCATGCCAATGTGCAGAAACATCCTGCGAGTCATTCGTCCCAAGGTCAGATGGCTACCGCTGGACGAGTCCATGTGGTTCCACAGACAGGTCGCCTACGCTATGCTGTTCTTCACCATCCTCCACGTCGCCGCCCATTATGTCAAGTACGTGCTTTCCCCCTTGCACCTGCGCATTCACAAAGAACCAAACTAACGGGAACAGCTTCTTCAACGTCGAGAGGACACAGGTCCGTCCCCAGATCGCTCTCAACATCCACTACACCGAGGCCGGTGGCATCACAGGACACATCATGTTGCTTTGCATGTTGCTCATGTACACCACGGCCCACCACAGGATCCGACAGCAGTCTTTCGAGACTTTCTGGTACACTCACCACCTCTTCATCCCATTCCTCCTCGGTATGTACACGCACGCTACCAGCTGCTTCGTGCGTGATACTGCGCCTGCCTTCTCTCCCTTTGATTCGGAGAACTTCTGGACCCACTGCATTGGTTACGAAGGTTGGCGATGGGAGCTCGTAGGTGGTGGTCTGTACCTGCTCGACCGTCTCTACCGTGAGGTTCGCTGCAGAAGGCAGACTCAAATTGTCAAGGTTGTCCGTCACCCATACGGTAAGTTCCCCACTCTCTCGCACTGCCATGAGTCAACCGTACTAATTCAATGCAGACGCTGTTGAGATTCAGTTCACCAAGCCCAGCATGAAGTACAAGCCAGGCCAATGGCTTTTCCTCAACTGCCCCGATGTCAGCTACCACCAATGGCATCCTTTTACCATCACGTCCTGCCCTCAAGATCCCTACATTTCCGTGCACGTCCGCCAAGTGGGTGACTTCACCCGTGCTCTTGCCGATGCCTTGGGTGCCGGTCAGTCCCAATCCAAGTTGTACGATGAGCTCGACCCCATGGGCATGTACGAAATTGCGCTGCAGCACGGCCAGAAGATGCCCGCGCTCCGCATCGATGGTCCTTACGGAGCTCCTGCTGAGGATGTGTTTGAGAACGAAATCGCGGTCCTCATCGGTACTGGTATTGGCGTGACACCGTGGGCCTCGATCCTCAAGTCCATCTACCACATGCGCCTGTCTCCCAACCCCCCCAAGCGTCTCCGCCGTGTGGAATTCATCTGGGTATGCAAGGACACTTCATCCTTCGAATGGTTCCAAACCCTCCTGTCCTCTCTGGAAGCGCAATCCGTGTCCGGCAGCACCAACCAAGCCGACCAATTCCTGCGCATCCACACGTACCTGACGCAGAAGATCGACTCCAACACGGCGCAGAACATTGTCCTCAACTCGGTCGGCACCGACAAGGATCCCCTCACGGAGCTCAAGTCGCGCACCAACTTTGGTCGCCCCGACTTCCACCGCCTGCTCTCGGGCATGCGCGACGGCATCATCGACCGCACCTACATGAGCGGCCTGGAAAGCACCCTGCGCACCGACGTCGGAGTCTACTTCTGCGGTCCCAACGTCGCCGCCCGGGATATCAGGAAAGCTTGCAAAGCGTCAACGTGCCAGGAAGTCAACTTCAAGTTCTGGAAGGAGCATTTTTAGACAGCCCCACCCACTTTGTCGCAATATATAAAGCTCTCATGCGTTTTTTTTTTGGAACTTAGCTTTTTTTTTATATATCTTTTTCTTTTACACCCCATGTCGTCATGTTACATCGTGCGTGTGTTGTAGTAGTAGTATAGTACCCCACCACCAGCCATCACGTCCTTATTATTTTCCTTTTTTAAGTACTCCAAATTTTTCTCCATATCCGAATATCACTCACGGTCTTTGGCCTCGTGTAAAAGAGAGAAAAAAGAAAAGAAGTTGATTTTTAACCATATTTGCTGCTACTGTGGTTTCGTTGTTGTGCCTTGTGTGTGTGCTGTTGTTGGCTCAAAGGATCATCGATTGGAGGAGAAGGAAGAGAAAGAGAGTAGAGTTAAGAAAGGGGGAAAAGGCGGAAGTATGTATGTAGAGTTTGTTATTTGTTTATTTTGTTGTTAAGCTCGTCGTCGTCGTTCGTCCCGCTTGAAATATCCATTTCTTCTCTTTTATTTATTTTTAGTTTTTTTTAAAGGGGGAAAGATATGAATGAATAAGCAAAGTAAGTAAGTAAGAATTACATATACATAAAAAAAATTTTTTTTTAAGGTTTTAGTGATTGAGTGAGTGAGTGAGTGATACATTTCTGGAGCTTATTGATCGTTCGATCAGGGTGTGTTTTTGTGTTTTGTGTGCTGGGTTATATGTTGGATGTATGTGCATGTGGTTATATGTGGTTATATGTTGTAGCTGTTAGGTGTACGTACATAGGTGTTATTACAATATAGAAAAAAAAAGGATAGATGGATTATGTAGATAAGGTAGGTTAGGATGATGATGGATTAAATGAGATATGTGTGTGTAAGTTAAGTAAGTAGATGGATGGATGGATAGGGCTGGTAGGATATTTAGAAGTGTAGGGTAGGTAAGGTAGGTAAGGTTAGTTGAGATGATGTATGTAAGTTTTTTTAAGGGTATATGTATATGTAGAGAGGGGAGGAAGGGGAAGGCAAGGGGGTTATTATTTAGGTGGGGTGAGGGAAGGGGGAAGGGAGGGGGGATGGGGGGTTTATTAGGTAGTTGAGATGGATGTGAAGTATATTTTTTTATGTTGTTTTTTAACGAGTTTAGGAAATGGATTTTTTGCAATGAAAGAAGTTTAGATGATTGTTGTTGTCACGCGTGGGACGAAAAATAAGATAGGAACGAAAAAAAAAACCCCCTTTTGAAAATTTCCATTCGAAACAATCGCGGTTATATGTATGTATGTATCCTTTTTTTGTCCTTAACCTCCTTCCTTTCTTCCTCTGCAGACTCTCACAGCGTAAAAGATATATCGGAAAAAGTCCCTCGCACATACACACACAAAAAACACACAAATCAACTCATATCATATTTTATTTCCAATTCTCTCTCTTTCTCACGCAACACCCAACCTCAAACTCACAGCGCGTCGGTGCGCCTCGAGCTCTTCCACGCGCGCCAACTCCATGACGGCGGGACCCACGGCCGCCAGGCCCTCGCGCGTGAGGTTCGAGCTGGTGATGTGCTTGATGTACGATCCCAGGTTGACGCCCGAGTACTGTTTGGCGTAGCCGAAGGTTGCTGTGCGCGGGGGGATGAGTCAGTATTATTATAACAGGAAAGGATAAGGGGGTGTGTGTGGTACAAGGATGAAGAAATGGGGGAAAGGGACGAGGGGGGTGGTGTCGTGACTTACGGAGAGAGTGGTTCACGCCGGCCGAGTAGTCGCCAACGCTTTCGGGGGTCCACTGGCCGATGAAAACACTGCCCGCGTTCTCGACGAGATCGACGACCTTCTCGGCGTTTTGGACTTGGAGGATGAGATGCTCGGGCGCGTATTCGTTGCTGAGCTTCATTGCCTCTTCGATGGTGGATACGGAGAGCGTGATGGAGTGCTCAATGGCACCGCGGACAATGTCCACGCGCGGGAGGGCCATGGCTTGCGCGTGGAGCTCGTCTTCGATGGCGGTGAGTTGGGCTTCGTTGAGGCCGACGGCAATGCAGATGACTTGCGAGTCTACACCGTGTTCGGCTTGGCTGAGGAGGTCGGACGCGACGAAGGTTGGGTTGGCGGACGCATCGGCGACGACTAGGACTTCGCTGGGCCCGGCGGGCATGTCGATGCTTACTCCGGCGTTGGTGTCGTTGGAGACAATCATTTTGGCTGCTGTGACGAATTGGTTTCCTGGTCCTAGGATCTTATCGACCTTGGATATGCTTTCTGTTCCATAGGCCATGGCGGCTACAGCCTGTGCGCCTCCGGCCAACACAATGGCTTCTGCGCCGACCTTGTGGGCAGCATAGACAACCTCGGGGGTGACGGAACCGTCTGCGCGAGGAGGCGTTGCGAGCACAATCTTCTTGCAGCCTGCAACTAATGCGGGGACACCAAGCATGAGAGCGCTTGAAGGCAGCACAGCCGTTCCTCCAGGTACGTATAGACCCACTCGCTCGATAGGTCGAGCAAAGCGTGAGCACACAACGCCAGGCATTGTCTCGACAATGAGTGGCTTTTCTTCTTTCTGGGCAGCGTGGAACTTTCTAATGTTCTCAAAGGATATGTCCATTGCTTCCTTGGTCTTGGGGCTCAACGTCATCAACGACTCGGGGAATGGTGCTTTCAATACGGGTGAAGTCAGCGAGGTCGCTTTCTCGAACTTGTGAGTATATTCCAACACTGCGGCATCGCCGCGGCTCTTGACTGCTTCGATGATCGGGTTGCAGATCGCAATGATCTTGTCGCTGGAGCGCTGCGAGGGTCTCTGCAATGCCTTGAGTATTGTCTGGGGTGTCTCGTTTGCCGTCAACAATCGCTTCATCGCTATCCGGCCATCCTTGGTTCCAGCCGGATCGTCTTTACTCTTTGGTATTGATGCTGCTTCTTTGACAGCTTCTGTTTGAGTACCGGACTTTGGCGGCACGCCGTTGGTAGAGTCTCCCTGTGCAATGAAAGCAGGTTTGGCATCGCCTTGCCTTCTCTTCACTTTGATGCTCTTAGCGTCAAGATTTCGCTCTACATCTTCCAGTGAAACTCCCGCGGAGATGCACTTGGTAAGGGCAAAATAGAAAACGTCCGCAGCCTCGAATGCGATGTCCTCTTTCGTTTTCGCGTCGCAGAGCTCGGTGGCTTCTTCAAGAATCTTTGCGCGCAATAATTGCGGGTCATTGAACAGGCGCGCAGTGTAGGAGCCAGCTGGCGCAGACTCTTTCCGACTCTGGAGTGTTTTTTGAAGGCGTGAAAGACCAGTGTATTGGCCGAAACAGGTGGGTGTCGCAAGGTGACAGAACCCTACATCATATTAGCATTTTTAATAGGCATATCGGGTGGGAGTGCGCCCTACCTCTGCCCTTTTGGCGAACCACATATTGCAAACAGTCACTGTCGCAATCTAGAGATAGTGAAATGAGTTCTTGGACATCTCCGCTACTTTCACCCTTGTACCACAATCCCCGCTTGCGACTGTGGTATACACCACGCCCAGTCCTCAGACTCTCCGCCACACTCTCTTCATTGCTGTATACCAACCCAAGAGCAGTTCTCCTCTCATCAACAACGAGGGTGGTAAACAGGCCATCGGGGCGGTCGCTCGTCGCATTCGCCATTATGATCTTGGAAATGCTGAGCAGGTTTGGTTCCTTTTGGGAATCGACGGTAAGACTCTGAGCAGGAATGACGGGTATTCCCTTCAGCTTTGAAATGAGAATGGTGCTTTCCAAGCTTGGGTTTGCAAAGGAGATGAAGACATCCGGCCGATCAGTGCCATACTCCTTAAGCCATGCCTCGACTAATCCCACATCCTGCACATCGTGATAGTATACGTCGACTGCGGTCCCCGCGATCGCATTAATGTTCTCCTCTCTGGTGCGGCCAGGTAAACAAAGAACTATTCTGTCTTGATCGATGTTCAATGCCAGAAGCGGCTGGAGTTGTTCGGCTGAAACAAAAACTTTGGCAGCTCCAGCATCGAGCAAGGAGACGATTTGGTCAGTGGTGAGCGAGGTGGCTCCGAGGTAGTTTGTGTATCGACCAACGGATTGTTGGAGGTGGGATAGCGCTTCGTCGAAGGTTTCTGGGGTGACGCGTGCGAAAACATTGCTCACGTAGGTCAATTGTTGTGGGGTCAGGCCTTGTGTGGCGGTTTGTCCGTAGCTGGCCAAATCAATGGCGGCGAGCAGTGCGGGAGCCATGACGGGCAGATGTTCTGTGAAAGGGATCAAGGATTGTCAATGAAGAAGAGTGAGTCGTAGCTGGAAAAAAGCCTCTAGTAACATGGGCCCAATCAATGACCGAATGCAGTGCCCCGCGCTATTTATCGGAGCCATCGGAATTAAACGTGGGGCAATAATTATCCATCTCCATCACGAATCTCGTAATCTGTGTAACCACGCAAGAAGCACATCTGCATGTAATTAAAAGAAAATCAATTGGTTACTGCATGTGGGTACTGGGGACATTGAAAAAAAATCGCGCAATTGTGAAAATTTTTAGCTACTACATTCGCTCTATAAAAAAGAGCCTCACAGCTCCAACTCATATTCCGCTTGATCTTCTTTTCGTCGAGTTGATACAAGACCGCCGTAATCGGTCCACGTGAGTCGGAGGCCGAGAGCAGCCTCGTAGGCGAGATAGCGGTTGAATTCTCGGGTGCGATTGTGTTGGTCTTGCTCCGAAATTTTCGAGGTCGATGGTTTTGGGTCGATGGGTTCTTTTAAAGGAGCTGCTGCGGGAAATGAGGAGATGGGCATCGCTGTGGCCGATGTAGGCATCCCATTCGAACCATCTGGATTTGGTGATGGTGAGATGGGTGATTGTGCAGCATCACTTACTTTTGCTTCTCCTACCATCGCTGTCGACGCTAAAGGTAGTTGTATAGGTGTGTGAAAGGTATCTGAATCTGGTTCTGGTTCCGCACTCTCTACCGTCTCCATAGCATCTGTCCTCTGCTTCTTCTGCTTAGGTGGTGTAGCGCGTTGCGCCTCGCTATCTTGCGTACTAGATTGAGTCTCCCTTGTTCTTCTGAAGTTCGCCTGTTTCTCAATCCTCGCCTCATACACGCTCATCATCTCTGCGTCGTGTCGAAACGTTTCCCCCGAGCAGTATGATCCAAACAGATTTCGCATGCTCACAGTTGGGTCCCATTTCGTTTCATCCACCGTGCACGGGAAAATGTCCTTTGGCTTGAACGCCTCCACAAGCGCGCAAAGCTCAGAATAGGACGAGTGTCGGGAGTAGGGGAAGTGTATGGAATTGTGAGGCTGGGTGGTAGAGTCATTTGGTTTGGAGACGTGCGATGTAAGGGCCGCGACGAGTTTTGGAAAAGTCATCTCGGGTTCGCTATCCGGACTTTCTCTCTGAAGCTCCATGCTGAGGTCGATCGTGATATTGCCGTCATCCGGTGCTTGTTGAACGAGAGCAAGCACTTTGGAAAGTGTCCCAGGATCCTTGATTAGCTTGGTACATAGCTCTGCCAATTTCCCAATGTCAAGAGCGTCACCGGTCTCCAGCTCTTCTTTCTGGTTCAAGTCGCCATTGCCGCCCCCAGCGCCTACCTCGAGGATCTCCGTATTGTCTATCCGATTCACTATTGGAATGATATGAACAACCTGGGAATTTGCATGATTTGGACCGTCGTCCATCAAAGGACATCCCATGCCGCGCTCACAACTATGTATGCGAGCATTGGGGTCAGTGGTCAGACAGCCGGGCTGTATGTGATTGCCATTCTTGAACCCACATAGAGCAGCGGCTTCGCGGATCTCTAGGCCTGAACTTTGCAGATAGGCATTTTCCCTTGGCACTGTGAGGCCGCCGTTGTGTAAAGACTTCTTGTCCAACGTAGAAAGAGAGCCGTAAATGCACGCGCGGTAGTCATCTAAATGAACTCTTGACTGGAGAAAGTTTGAGAGGGCTATCCACACATTCTCATATCCGAAGGTCCATGAGTGGAAGTAGAAGACGGTGTCATCTGGGTAAGAACTGACTTTCTGCAGGAGTTCTCTGATGCCTTCTGCCTTGAGGGGAACTCTCGATAAGGCGTGGATTTGGTCGCAAACGTAGTATCGAGATATATGCAATCAAGAACTTTGGGTCCGAGCGTATATGGCAGCAAGATTGGATTTTGGACCAAACTATTCACCCACCACGTTTCGGCCCGAATGTCGCCAGTGTACAGGATAGCCTTGCCATCACCTTCGATTAAAAACATGACGGCACCAACGCAATGATTGGCATCGACCAGCGTGACACGGATTTTGTTACCCGGCGCAAGCTCGATGGTAGTTGGCGTGTCGAGTGGCAGCGGCTTTGCCAACTTTCGCATACTACGGTCGTACGTGACATTGCGACTTTCAAGGATTCCACGAGAGAAGTTTACTCGGTAGTGGTACTTTTCGAGCCGTAGAAGTATCTGCGCGAGAATCAACACGGTCGTCCGATCGATAGCCGTCGCCAGGAGTGAGTATGCTTCGGGCTGGTCGCCTTACCTCACGCGTGGCAGCGGAGCAGTACACAAAAGGAGCCCGTAACGACTCCAGACCCGTCAGATGATCCGAGTGGACATGGCTCAGAAAACATGCCAACGGCGCCTTGTGCCCGGGTTGCTGTCTGAAATAGTCGATGCGGATATGTGGGAATTCTTTGACACGCGTTAGAGACCAGGGCGTAATGGTACTTGTGGAGAAAATATGCTGACCTTGGACGATGCCTTTGAAAGTGGACATGGCTGGCCCATCCAGTACGGCGACGTGTTCAATCTGGGCACAGCGGCATATTCCGAGGGGTTCTTCGGTTCAGTGTACTGATTTGAAGCAATGCACATGCAATGTCGTCGGGGTTTGGTCAAGGTGAGTGAAGACAATGCATGGTGGAGTGGAGAGGAGTTATGTAACTAGTGGCGCGTGGATGAAAGAGCATAAAATGGATAAGGAAAGGGCGAGCGAGCGCGGATGGGCGCCAATCGCGTCAAAGGATGCTCGTGCCTGCCACTTCCATTGATTCTTTTCTATGGAACAAGGCACACCACGTAGTAGCTACAATTCATGTTGGATCATGGGGGAGCACGAGAGTATTTGTCGTTGACAGGTGGTTTTGGCACGAGTTGTGCGTTCTGGTCCAAGTTTGAAGTGATTCCATATCTTCTAGACTGCCTACCGGCGCCGTGGTTGACAGATCCAGAATGCCACCCAATAGCGCAATGGTTCGGCGTTTTTTGGCCTGGATGGATTGGGTTTCCAACCACAGGACAAAAGGCAGGACAGGCGACAGCACTATTTGCAACGTAGGTGGACAACGCGTGTGGCCATGGAGGTCGGTCAAGCCATTGGATCAGAGCACAGGTTTCCAGGTGTCCAGGTGGAGGTCATTGCGACAAAGGTATTGCCATATGCAAGGCGGCAGGTGGTGATTGGCATTGGGACGATGGATGATGGATGCATCTCGTCCTAGGACGGTGGGACCCCGAGTGCTGCGAGACGGTTGACAGGGAATCGTGGTCGTGGACAAGGAGACGCAACGCCGACCAGTTGCGCAGATATTCAACTCCATTTTTATTGTGGCCGACAAACAATCTTTCTTGATGGTCAACGGCCAGTTCCACGTCCATGTTGAACGACTCGAGACCAAGGGTCTAGTTAGTGACACACCACACACATACGGAGGGCGACTGATTGATATGTCACGAGGAGCATGGAAGGCGACGATGATTCAGGGCCACACAGGATGGCTAAGTTACATAGGTAGTGTGTACATACAGTAGCTGCTTGGCCCTGCAGGCCGTCGTCGCCAGCCGTCGCGCCCAAGTTACTGTAGGTATGCATGCATGCTAATTATGGTGAAGAGGGCCAACCACGACAGACAGATAGCTAGGTAGACAAGTCACCGAGTGACAACGCAGACAGCTTGGGGCGACGGGTGGAGGTGTTATGTATGTTGCACATATGGCAACGCTCAATCCAGCGAGCTGCGTGCGGTCCAGGCAGGGAGATGGCCATGAGTGGCTCTAGGATGTCGCGTTTGCGATGCACCCCGGTCCTGGCGTTGGGCGTGGAGATGGAATTGGCGGTGGGTGCTCTCGCTGCAGTGTGCATAACATTAACTAACGTACCGCTGGGGGAGGATTAACGTAACTTAAGCATTGCATTCTCCTCAATCAAACAATCAAATCAAACCATAACTACCTTATACACAAGTATACTCCATGGGTCCAGAGGCGGTGAAGCGCTACTTAAGCTTAACGTCTCCCATTTGGAGAAGCGAAAAAAAGGATTATTTCTCTTCTTTTGTTTTTGTGCCTGTAACCAACTACTAACCAAGTTAACCGCCTATCGACTTTGGTGGTGGTGTTGCTAAACCGAGCCGTCTCCATCTCCACCTCCCCCCCCGGCCCCGTTCTCCCTCCCAAGCCACCAGCGCCCACCACACTGTCCAGTGTCGACGCCTCGACTCGCCTCGCCTCGACCACAGACGGTATCGGGCAGATCTGCCGGCTGCAAGAGACCGACCGCGATCGAGTCCCCCATCCACCATCCACCATTCCGAGTAACAGAACCTCAGCAGCCAGCGTCCCAAGCTTCCCCTTTCGAAACGAGGGGCCACCATCAATCACCCCAGAGTCAGACAGCCCGCACCGCACCGCACATACCTACATACATAGGTACATACTTACGTTACGTGGTTACCACCATCCATCCATCCAATCTCTCTCTCACCCGTCTCGTTCCGCCTGCTCGCCCTCGCCACCCCATTCATTTCTTTTGGTCGTTGTTTTTTGGGTCGTTCCTGGCAAAGGAAACCTGCTTGTTTCTGATTTCATCTGCCAGCGGGATCAGCCGCACCGCACCGCACCACACCACACCGCAACAGCACAGCACATCACTGCGCTGCACTGCACTGCCGACGTAGGGACGTGAGCGTGAGCGTGAGCGTGTGACAGGCCGTTCCCCTTCAAAGGCTGCGACTGAGCCCTTGAATGTGAAGGTGACCGTGACCGACAGACCTTTGTTTGGCACACACGCCCGAGCGTACATAGGGCTTGCTTACCCCTACAACCCTGCTCGCCTAAGTCGGAAAGCGAATCGGAAGCCACTTCCACCGTGGTAGTGGTACTGCACTGCTTCCACACTACCCTTTCCTTTCCACCCTTCGACTTTCCTTCCACCGCCTATTCTGCCTCCTTACTCTCTTCTCCGCCTTTTCCGCAATCCACCACCTCCACTCCTCCTTCGCCCTCGCCCTCGCCCTCGCCCTCGCCATCTCTCCACCTCCAGGGAAACGAACACACTCCCCATCCCAAGGCATCCACGCCTCCACCCCTGCCCCAGCTCTCCCTGAGACTTGACTTGGACTCAGCGCAACACCATCTTCCACCACCCCCCAAATCTCACTTCGCCACCTAACGAGACACCCACATACATTCACATTCCACAACCATGCACCGCAAAACCCCCATTTCGGTTCTTGTCTACAACACCCTGTTTCCCAACCCGTCCCCCAACGACCCGCCCTCCTTCTCCGCCCATCTCTCCAAGAACCTTGTGGGCGAAGTCCGAATCGAAACAGCAACCTTCTACGGCTCCCTCGACACCATCGAGGCCCGCTACCCAGGTCTCAACTATGCCCATGCCCCGCACAGAAAGCGGCTGGGCCGCTTCCCCCACCACAAAAAGCTCTTCGAGGCATTCGATGCGCTTGGCCTGACCGACTCCGAGATCCAGGGCTTCTGCCGCTGGGAGGGCACTCTGTGGGCGCGCGAACGGTACGAGCGCGACGAGGGCTGCCGCGTCCGAGACACCACTGGCATGGACATTGGCGAGTGGGTAGACAGGAGGAAGCAACGACGCACAAGTGCCAGCAAAGGCATCAACGTCAAGACCGACATCGAGGTGGAGATTGAAGAAATGCCACCCACCACCTCGCTACACACACAGCAATCACAACGCATGGGCAGCGACGCGAACATGCTGCGCCCAACCGACACCGAGATGCGCGACACCCCAGAACCGCCTTCGGATGAGGAAGATGATGAGGAAGACGAGGAACCAGACGTCGGCGAGAGCGTCGGCTTCGAACTGAACGCGCGTCTCATGCACGCAGCAGCACTACGAGAACAGGGCGCAAACGTGCCCATGGATCCCGAGTGGGAGCAGTTCCTGAAAGATGCGCAGGAGAGGGGCGAGCTGAACGTCGATGCAACTAGAGATGCGCTGCGCATTATGGCTGGCCAGCTGGCACAGATGAACCGCACAGTCGACACCACCACATCGACAACAAATTCATCTTCACAAACGTACCAGCAACCACCAGCCGCGCCAGCATAATCCACCACGCAAAAAGGAAAAAAACAAAAACAAAAACATCCGCTTTCTTAACCATTATTGTTTTCTCTTCTTCTTGCATAGCCGAGCGCGGGTTTATCCTCGACTTTAATTGAACCAACTTTTTTCCACATAATTTCTGTTCGGGTCCTGGGCTACGCTTTCTGAAATACCCTTGAGTAACTGCGGTTGTTTTTGTTCCTTATCATCTTGCCCGTGTTTCTCGTCGTGGCAGGCTGCTCCCCACGCTCCTCCCTCTTCCGACCCACATGTCACACTGCAGGTTTTGGTTGCCTGCCTACATATGTACGCCCGTCCACGATCTATTCCTCCGCCCATCTTCCATCTTCCATGTTCCTTTGGTAAAACTTTACGATGCATGCATGCGGGGGGGGGCAACGGCGTTTTTCCGTCCCTAACATTTATTATTCCTCTTTTGTTTAATTGTCTCTGATGAAACTCATATTGTTTTTATTTCTTTCTTCACTCCCACACACTACATGGCTTCTTTTTTTTTTTTTTTTTTTTTTTTTTTTTTTTTTTTTTTTTTTTTTTTTTTTTTTTTTTTTTTTTTTTTTTTTCCTTTTTTTTTTTTTCCCTTTTCCCATGGTGGTATATTGCGATAAAGAAGTCGAAGATGCATAACAAGAAAGAAAATAAAAAGCACTTTTGGTTTCGTTTTTTTTTGAGTTTTGGTTTTCCCCTTCCTTACGTCTTCTTTTTGTTTCCTCCTCCTCCTCCTCCCCCCTCCCTTCCCTTGTTGCATGCAGTCTTGTACGTACCCTGCGCGCTTGCGGGGGGAAAAAAGGGTCATTGGGAAAAAGTTGGGGGACAACGGAACTTTTATTCCTCTTTTTTTTTTAAGAAACAAATGTATATAGACTTTATTATCTTTGTTATTGATTCGAAACTATGGAATTATGGAATTATTTTTTGTCTACTCTTACCTTGAAAGGGTTTTATTATATAAACATGTGTTGAGTGTCGTGATGTAATGTGATATCTTGTGTTTGTCTCTCTTGAGGGGGGCTTTTTTTTTCAGAGTTGTTAGGTACATACATAGGTACATAAATATGTTACGTAGGTAGGTAGGTAGGTACATGTAACATGTTACTTAGTATACCTTTAGTCTTTCTTTCTTGTTTAGTGATGAATGAAGAAGAAGAATGAGGAGGAGGAGGCTAATGGGCTGGATGGTATATAGTGGTGGTGGAAAGGAGGGTTTGTGTTTTTGAAAATGTCTTGTTTGAAAAATGTGTATGTAAAATCTACCTATCTAATCGACGTCTATTTAACTTATGTATGTAGTTAAATTTAACATTTACATTAACGAGTTTTTTTTTTTTTTTTTTTTTTTTTTTTTTTTTTTTTTTTTTTTTTTTTTTTTTTTTTACTTACTTATAAACAAACAAACATCTCTCTCTCTCTCTCTCTTTCTTTTAACTGTATATATATCTATATATTCTCCCGCGTGCGTGCGTGCGTGCGTGCGTGTGCGTGTGACAATCATCCGTTATTATTATTATTTTGTTAGTTAGCCAAAGATCTTCACAAAAAAAAGTTAAAAATATGTTCTACAAAATTTATTTCTATTACCATTTTTTCTTCTTTTTCTAATATTAACAAATCTACATAGGTTAAAAGTCTAATTTATTAATTTTGTTTGTTTGTTTGTTGAGTTTGGTTGTTGGTGGGTGGGATTTTATTATAGTAAGTTACATATGTAGTTGGGGTAGTTGGGGGGTCCGGTCCTTTTGAGGTGAGGGAGCTTGAGGGCTTACATAGGGAGGGAGGGAGGGATATATGTATGTATGTATGTATGTATGTTAAGACGTACATTGAATATAAAAAATTGGGTGTAGATGTGTAAGGAAATTATAATGTTTGGAAGGGATGGGAGGGGGAAAGGAGGAGGAGGAGGAGAAAAGGAGGAGGAGGAGAAGAAGAACAAAAAAAA
>KZ805523.1:0-67264 GCA_003073855.1 Periconia macrospinosa
GGTCTTGGCAGAGTGATCGACTCGTATGCCTGATCGACTCGTATGCTGGTTACGTTATTCAGGACTATTATGATCATGTCCCATCTTTGCACCTTGACTTTGACATTAAGGACAAAGGTTCTGGATTCTATTGCGATGGAAATGGCATATTTAAGAACGCTTGGGGAAAAAAAAATCAAGAACCTACATACACAAAACGGAAAAGAACAACATCTTGAAGGAGTCACGGAAAAGGACCGGTTGACGTCACGCTCGCAGTTCTGATTGGTTGATTAGCAACCTAGAGCCGAAGTCGGGGCAACACCATACAAAGGTATGAATCACCCCACCCTCCTACAAATACAATTCAATCTTTGGCACGCGATCAAATTGCTGCGCACTCCATTATGACAAACACTGAGCGCATTTCTCTCCATGAATTGCCAGCATCAGGTCAACAAGAGCGGAGCATGAGCTCAAATGCTGACAACGGCCAGACCGAAAGGCAGCGCGACGCTTATAAGAAGAGGGTGCTTGCTCTCGTTGGTGCTGCATTATCACAGTTTCCAATATGGGGTAAGTTTTATCAGTTTTTTTTTTCTTAATACCGTGTGAGAACTAATCACAATACGTAGGCTTTGCAATGAGCTACGGAGTTTTCCAAGAATACTATTTCCAACACTGGTCGATGAAGGGCGGCCGCGAGATCACAGGCATAATTGGGACAACTTCAAACGGAGTCATGTATTTGTCAATGCCTTTCTTGTTTGCCCTATTCACTAGGCGCTGGGCTCGTCACCGCCGGACGGCAGCAGCCCTCGGAGCCATTCTAGCTTGTGCGAGCTTCGTATTATCTTCTTTGAGCAAGCACGTGTGGCATCTTGTTGCAACCCAGTAAGTTATGTGCACTAGATTTGCAGGAAAGAAACTAATATTCACTTTTTAGAGGAGTTCTAGCAGCGCTAGGGTGCGCCCTTGTTTTCAGCCCAACGACACTATCTCTGGGTGAATGGTTCAACACGGACAACAGAATCTGCAATCGCGCAGTAGCATATGGGATTGTACTCTCATCGAAGAACATTGTTGGATCTACCTGTCCATTCATCTTCCGTGGTCTCCTTGACCGAACAAGTCTGCGTACCACTATGCTTGTCTGGGCAGCTATCACTTTAGGCACATCTATGCTGTCAATTTGTATGATTGTAACCCCTCAGACAAGCCTCGTGGCTGCAGAAACTGCTAGAGGTCGCAATATCCCTTGGCACTTCCTTCGCCACAAGGCCTTTTGGATCTACAGCACCGCCACACTGCTCCAAAGTGCTGGCTATGGGATCCCACAAACATATCTCACGGAGTATGCTAGAAATGTTTCGGCACTATCCCCGACATTCTCTACCCTACTCATCACCTTAATTAACATACCCGGCATCTGCTCATCGACCTTCTTCGGTTTCTTAAGCGACAACAAACACCTTCGCCTCTCAGCATCAACGGTCACCGCAATCTCTGCGCTCAGCTCTGCCATCTCTGCGTTCCTGTTCTGGGGATTGGCCGCACAGAATAGTATGGCATTGTTAGTCCTGTTTGCCATCACCTTTGGCTTCTTCGCCAGTGGATACAGCGCTACCTGGGCGGGGATCATGAATGACATGGAAAAGGATGCTGCGGCAAAGAACGAAGCACTTGACTCCGGTGTACTCTATGGGATGCTTAATGGGGCCAGAGGGATTGGATATGTATCCGGGGGTCTTCTCAGCGTGCCCTTGGTCAAGGCAGGGAGCCAGGTCTCGGCGGGCCGGTTTGGTTACGGCACAATCTATGGCCCTCTTATTATCTTTACTGGCCTTTCGCTGGCTTTCGGGGGCGCCGGTCTTGCTTGCAGCCCAAAATGGAAGAAGGCTTTGCGTCTGAGGTAAATTGCAGTCGCATTCCGGATATCAAATTTTAAGCTGTGTGCAAACTCCAGAAGGCTATGAGACAGTCCACAGGTGATTTGATCTGGAAGTCATTCCATTCAATATCATAATAGTATCACTGTAACCCAAGGCCGATATCCGTAATTATCGTATATCGCAAGTTTGTCCTGCCAAGACAAAATACAGTTTGGTTCTTACACAATACACAATCAATTGTTCCCCACAATCAACACAGCACTATATCCACAAAAAAAGATACATAAACCCCTCTCGGCCGTCCTCACCACCATACCATCTTCACCACAACCGCCCTTCCTCATCTCCACATCGCAAAGCAATGCCTACCCCAAACGAACTATTCGGACTCCTCCCCTATCTCGTCCCCTTCTTCTTCGTGAGCAAATGGATCTGTTCTTTCCAAAACACAAAACCCAGCGCACGGAAATTCCTTCTGTCACTTGTCCTCTTTGATATATCCATGCTAATTCCCCTCTGTTATATACAGCGTCGAAATCAAGGGATCGTGTTTTCCAAGAAGGGTTGGGTGCGAACGCCCGTGAACTTTAGGGTCTGTGATGATATGTACAATTCGTATTTGGCGATTTTGGTGTGTGATTTGGTGATGTTGGCGGGGGAGGTGTTATCTGGGTGGGGAGAATGTTACATGTAGCAATTCCTAGACGATCCACATGAGTGATCATGTAACTAAGCTGTATGCTGTTGTGCTCGTCTTGGGGAAAGAGTAATCACGGCCAAATAAATCAATATGAATCATCAGAGTCAACAGTCGCACTTATGGGTATATCTTATATTCGCATGCCTTTACTCAGGAATCACAATCATCCCTGTTTGTCTTTCTCTCGATTATATCGTGAACATCAAACAACCGTCCATTTTATTAATTCCCTCCATCCCCTCCTCCCCCCCAGTGAGCGAGCTTCAACCCGCCTTATTAACCAGATCCACCCAAGAATCATAACTACGCACCGAAAATCCCCTCACGCGCATCTTCTGTCTCCACACCTCATATTTCCTTCGATCCTCAGCTTCCCTCTCCCGCTCCTCAGCCTGCTTCTCCTGCCACTCCTTCACCGACCTCAAAACCGCCATACACACGACCGCCACCTCTATGAAGTGACAAACCACAGTCACAAATACTCCATCCACTTCGATCGGATGCCCATATGCGTTAGCTATGACCTTGCCGATGTCGTAGTTGATCCAAAAGAAGACGAAGACTTCAAGGAAGAGGATAACGGAGAGGGCGTTTATCGCGAGCTTGATGGGTATGGTAACGGTGTCTACTTCCACCGGATGTACGTATGAGTTAAGTATGACCTTGCCAATGTCGTAGCTGATCCGAAAGAAGATCAAAAGTTCGAGGATGAGAATAATGGTGGGGATGTTCATCTCGAGCTTAATAAGTACGGCAGCGATTGTCTCGGCGTATTGATATATTTGTGTCGACGACGGAAGCATTTTTGGGGAACTAGTTTTTCGTTGATGCGTATGGTTCGAGCGGGGAATTTGTGTTGTTCGGTGGGTCTTTTGTACGGAAAGGTATTGGAAATGATAGTGTGTAAGTTTTGGGTTGTAGGTTGGTTGTGTGGTGCTGGTGCTGGTGCTGGTGTCAGTTAGAGGGAGCAGATAAATACTCGGACGATGCACGCAGTAAGTAGCTAGGCTGCTTAAGGACAAACTTTCGGCCGCCGACGTCACTAGTCGCTGGAGCCTTGTGTTGTGATTTTGGTGACGCTGTGTGCGTTTGATATGATGAAGGCCGCTTTGCAACGGGTCAAGTCACTCTCGATCAACCTCTTGTTTGCTCTAGAAAAATATAGCTACACAAAGACTTGTGTCAGTAGATGCTCGATATCGATTGCAAATACAAAAAATACAGAGTGAATAGACATGAAGCAGAGAGGAATGTAGGACGGACAAGTTACTTGGTGGGGAGAAGACCCATGTCTTGTCGCCGAAATATCTGCCTCCAAGGACCCCCCGGAGGGCAGACAAACGGAATGTTGACACGCCGTGCCTTCCTTGTCCTCAACCATCTACCTCGCCTGAGTGACCTCGTGTAACCACCCACCGCACTGACCACATACTCTTCCTCTCCCACACACACGTCTCCCCAACTATCTTTATTGTAAATATCTTTTTTAGAGTAGTATATATATTTTAGGAATCCAAAATATCACATCGAGAATTGGAAGTGCGCTGAGCACTCTGGCCTAGAGTGGGTGTTGCGGGGTCTTAACTCCAAAGCGCTCAGTTCGAATCCAGCAGAAAGCAAACCACCTCCCTCGAGGGGAAGTCCAACTAACAAAACAGTGCCATTTAAATATATCATCTAAACACACCACTTAAGCGGGTGTGGAGTGGACTACCATGCGTAGCGGGGCGGGGGCTACCATCAGATGCTTGGGGGGGTGGTTTCTTTTTTGCATTTTTCAGATTCTTTTTTTTTTTTTCTTTTTTTTTTTTTTGGTACTAGTAGAATGAATTTCTATGATTTTGCTACTATGTAATTCTAAATATGGGGTGTTACAAAGTATTAGACCATTTTTGTACCATATTTTCGTTAAGTGCTACCTAGCTAACGTTGCAGCACACGGTTGGTTACCTAGGTACTTTAGCAAAAGCAGCAAACCCTTAGTATACCCAACACACGACATTATTTTTAGATACATTTGTTGCTTGGCGTTAAGCCGCTTTACAGCGCGGTAGATAACCTTTCCTTAAAAACCGCTCTCCCATTGATTCACTCTGGTCGCTGCCCCATCGGAATTCTCGTTTTAGATCTGTGCATTACCCACACTACCAATTTCACTCTCCACCACACTTGATAATGTCGGTCGCTTCTTCCTTGATCTTTTTCAAGCTACAGTACTTGAAAAATGCAAGCATACCGGCAAAGAGAATAGCCTGGAACAGAACCAAGAGCGAGCGACCCCGGGTATTGCAAATCCAGTATTCAAACCGCGTATCCAGGCTCGCGATACATACTTTCTGGGCCAGGTAGGCGTGGAGGCGGATAAGACTGGGAAGGATAATGTGGTCGATCATTTTTTGTTGCTTCTTTGTTCTTCGGTGCACGGTGGTGGTGTGGTAAAATGCAGCCGAGTGGATTTGCAAGAATAATAAAGAAGAAGGCAGTTGCTAGTACTTAAGACGACGGGAAGGCTATGAAAAGTGCCGATTTATGGGTTCCGGTGTGAGGGTTTCGTGAGTAGGACAGGGTGGTAGATGGAAGTTGGTTGGTCGTTATTGGTCGGTGCGGGTTTTGCCTGAGCAATTTAGAGCATCTTTGTGCGATGTGTTTGTTTTTGCACAAAGATGTTGTTACTAAGCTGTAACGTGAGAAGTTCTTTCGTGGAATTAGTGGTGAAGTGGTATTTTTAAGGATATCAAAATTTGTTACAATTCGACTGTTAAAAACGCGTCATCAATGCTGTCGAGCTTGTCCTACGTGCACAGACATAAACTTTTTCCTAACTGGGGTTCGTCTGTAAAGAGCCATTGATGCCTAGATATCCTGCTCGGAATTCCCTTGCCTGGACTAAATTGATATAAGAAAAGGATAGAAAAACAAGGCGGGCGATCTGCATTGCACAAGCTTGGGATTCGTAGCTGGTGATTAAACAAGCTTGATGCTCTCCCATTTCCCCAATGCTTCCCACAACTTCCACGTTCCCCTCACATACTCCTCTTCTTTATCTATAAAATCTACACCTACAGTATCTGTATATCATTGTGTATTTTCTTCTTCATTTGCTGCTTCTCCCTGATGTTGCTTGCAAAAATTGCCTCCTCCGTACCCTAACCTCTGATAATATCTCTCACTTTCCGCACCAGCAATTTCCGGAAGTCTTTCGACAACCAAACCATCAAATGAAATTGGTACAGAGTCTTTCAGTGAGTGATATGAACTAGCGAAGAGGAAATAAAGGTCGCGCTTCTGGGATTCGGCAATAGATTCTAATCGTAGAGATCGACGCCGATGATCCGGATACAAGTAATCGAGTTCATAGCGAGGATTTTTTATATCAATGGCCTCTCGTTCATGCTTTTCAAAGCATCTGATAAGCACGACATGTGCACTAGGAGCAGCAGGAGGAGAAATGTTGGTTCCACAACTATAAATGAACGAGGCGATTGCTGGATTCTGTTGCGAAAAGCGCCGATGTAAGTTTATAGGGACTAGCAGAGAGCGAATGTTTAAAACTCCTGTCCCTGGTCCGAATGGATTCGATGTGCTGAGCTTGAAGGAGACGGATTCGAGAGTCCACTCGCGGCTTCTGTGGACTCCCCTAATCGTATCTTCAAGTACGTCCATGTAATTTTCCAGCTTAATACGCCCTTGACACCCGGCCCATGACCAACTAGGGGCGTACGCAGCATTAAGCTGATTCGCGCTTGTCAATTGCATGGGATGTGAGCAGAACCATAGCAACTGTTCAAGAAGCCCTGAATTATACCAAAGACCGTAAAGATATGGTACGTCTAGATGAACTTGAAATCGCGCAGCAAGACCAGCGATTGCAGGAAGGCGGTCTGTTATATGAGTTAGCCGGCGACAGGTGTATTCTCTAACCAGTCTACACCATAACAGAGCCCAGTCTTCACTGGAACGCTTCGAAACTGCGTCACAGTTTATGTTATTTTCCATATACTGAAAGCCGTGGTAGGGGACCCTGCGGGAATCGTCTTTTTTGAGTTTAGGGTCGCATTCGCAGGCGCTGTGGCTCGTGCATGTCCAGTGTATTTCTTTGGTCTTCATCCTGCAGATGGAAAAGTCAGTCATGGAAGAAACTGAGGTATCTCGCTTTTGATGGTTCAAACTTTTTCTCTTTCGGACAAAGAGAGGAAAGGAAATAAAGATCGGACACACCACAGTACTCTTGAAGACAAAGCAATTTCTTGTAAACTCCACCCTCGGGTAAATAGCACGTTGTTTGTAGATTTGCTTCCCTGTTTCCCTCCCATAATTGTATCATCTTCATCAATAGCTGTATGCCAATGTGTCTGCGCAAACACCTTCCCACCACCTCCCCATTCCAAATCGCGTGATTTCCTCTCCCTTTCGGCAGGAAAAAGCCCCGTATCACTCCCAGGCGAGTCCATGGCGGCGAACGTTATGGCAGCGGAAGAATATACAGCGCACATACGCGCAGCTTCACGCTCCCAATCTCCTGTGGAATCCTGGACGATACAAAGACTATCGACCCAGAGGTACTTGATGTGGAGACTGCGTGCAAGCTGAACGGCGTCACGGATTGTTTTGGGAAGTCGATCGAGATGGAATCCCACTTTACGGTCTTCTAGCGTGGACGATGTTGTTGTCAACGTTTGGTCGCGGCCCCAGCAGTAACTAAGTGCGCAGTAAATCCCCTCCTCTCCGGGTAGTGATTCATAGATTTTGGGATTGTGAGCCGAATCACCAACGTCGACGACACGAGTTGGAAGCATTTGTTTGATAGGCGGGCATGTGCCGTGATGGTGACTGAGGCACTGGTTGAACCATTCCTCCGCTCGAATAGCATAGCCGAAGAGAGTGGGTTGGCTGAGAACCGCTCGAAATAGAGGAATATTAAATTCTCGGGATACATCATCTATAGTCATTACTTAGTGAATTTCATTTTTGGCGCAGAAAAGACAAAACGATGGTACAAGTAGAACGATGGGAATCTATAGTGCCAGCACAACAAA
Source organism: Periconia macrospinosa (assembly GCA_003073855.1). NCBI lineage: Eukaryota > Fungi > Ascomycota > Dothideomycetes > Pleosporales > Periconiaceae > Periconia > Periconia macrospinosa. The sequence continues at coordinate 7,608 of KZ805523.1, forward strand.
AAAATTAGTAAACGTGATTAAGACATAGGTCTCACCATATTCGGTACCCAACATGAACCACACCATATTCTCCTCTTCGCCTTTGAAAGTCCACGTCTGAATTTGATTCATACGCCACCGGCTTTCTTTCTTCCACCCCGTTTCCAATGATACCAAGACGGTCAAACGCATATTAATGGCGGGTGGTGGTAAACTCTCTCCCTTCGTAACATGGATAAAAACAACATATAGTTCTGGCTCATGTACATGCTTATACCCTCCTCTTATGGGTTCCCATTTATTGACGGCCTCCAGAATCAGTGCACATCGTTGGCACCCTTTGGAAGTGTTGTAAAGAGCAAGGAGCGGCGTCAGCGAGTCGCCGTACAAGATGCGAGGCCTCCTAAGTGGGAAATTTTGTAATCCGAGTTGTAATTCGAATTCGGGGATCTGGCAGGTGGTGCAAGGCATGATGATATTTGGCGTCGTGTCGTTGATTCTCAAGGTAAAGCCTCGAGCATGCGAGAATATATATGATTATGCATGCCTTGCCACTGCCACAATCAGGCTGGCTTCGAAATATCCACACGTACATATGTAAGTTTCTGAACACACCAATCATACACATGATTTATTACATATAGACAGTAACCCCGCTTTGGCGACCACCCGACTACGCGATCCCGTAATCCAACATCCACACCAACTTTGTCCATCTAACGCTGCATGGCTGTAATTATTGAGTGCTGAAATATACCGACAACTCCATCAACCACCTGCGCCAGCCTTGCTGCTTCTTCTCTCCACTTATTTATCAAACGCCCACTTCATCCATGCACCTCATCACGAATATAATCCTTCGTCAAAACCGTCGTTTGATATCACCCAGCGGATGTTCACCCTACATCAGGCAGGTGATACCTCATCTTTACTTGCGGGAAATTCTCAAAAATGTGTATACAACCAGCAAACCCTGTCTGTCTCTATCCCAACTACCGCACTTTCCCTAAGGGGCACACACTATATGTCAATCGACAGAGAGCCTGTGTGGGCACCACACCCAAATCTCCCTCCCCACAACAAAAACATCCAAAAATCCACACTAAAATTTCCCATTCTCATTTCACTATTTCCTTCCCAATTCCTTATGTAACTCCCAAACAATCCCCTCACTCGCTCACCACACAAACCAACCCCCAATTCCATACAACCAGCAAACTACACCGAAAAAACCCCTTCTCCCCTCCCCCCCTCTCTGTACAAACCCCACAAAACAACACCTCACTCCATCCTACCCACCACTACTCTCTTAAACAGCACATCTACATACTTTTTCAGAAAGTTATATTAAAACACAAACGATAAAACGAAAAGGAGAATTATTATTTTACAGTAGTAATTACATTATGCCAGTGGTTTTTATATAGATTTACCTAGCTAGCTAGCTTACTATAACGCGTTTAGAGTGAGGGGGGAGGGCGGGCGTATGTAAAAGGTGAATGAATCTTAGATCACGTGATTAACAAGGGGGAAAGAAAATATGGTAAATACATGTAGAAACACACACACACACACACACACACACTTTTACCTTTCACTCCCTACCCACCTTCTCTACTCGTTACTCTTTTACCTCTCTAGTCTTCTTTACTATCCCTTCACCTAAACCTACATACCTTATGTAGCATCCACCCACCTCCCCTCTCTAAATTGAACTCTACATCACATGCACTCTAAAAATACTATTAATTCCATCCCTAATCTCCATCCCCAACACGCACACACACGCTCTTGGAATATCCTCTTTTTTATACCTCCTTTCCTTCTACCACACACATCTATATTTAATTTATCTACCTAACCCTTAACACTAGCTTATTAGTTATATTCCCTTTTTTTCCCTTTTCTATGCTAGATCTAAACTAGGTAACTTTTACCTCTTTTCTAATTTACTCCGTTCCTACTCTACCTTTTTTTTCTTCTTCCCCCCATTATTTTTTTTTACCCTTTCTTTATTTAACTGAAAAAAAAAAGTAGGAAAAGGAAAAGAAAAAAAAAACTACTTTTTTTATAGTGCAGTAAAGTAAAGTAGAGTAAAATAGAATAGAGTAGATAGATACTAACTTTAAAAAAAAAATAAGAAAAGAATGTTGTAGTGCGGCGGTAGAAATTTACAATATATTTCTATATAAAAGAAAGGGTCGGATTTAGTTTTATAGTGTATGGCTTGTGTAAAGGGGGAGAGTAGGAGGAGGAAGTTAATGTGGGGATTGAAATTTAGAATGGGGGGAAAGCGAGTCGTTTAAATGTCATCATGAAGGTTTTGAAGTGTTTTTTTTTTCTTGTTGGTAGGAGTAGTCATTAGAGAAAAAGGTACTTATGTAACCTAGTAGTACTATACATACATAACATTCGAGTGGATAGGTAGGCAGGTTAGTGGTTACAAAGAAAAAAAAAGAAAGGTCAAGAAGGTAATGTGCTCAGAGTGAATGTTTTCTCGTGAAGAAAGTGATACAGCAGAGATAGCATTCAAGGATCAATAATGCCTCCGCCAACATCAACAGGGGAAGGGAAGCAAGCAGGGGGGGAAACTGCTCCTTCACGCATAGAGCGCACTACCACAGTCGTTCCAACTCCGCCTGCCCCTCCTGCGCTCCCTCCAGCGCAAGCGCAAACGCAGCATTATCGCTATCCCTCAAGACCTGCGCGCGCTTCGCCGCATCCGAAGCAAGTTTATCAGCGCCGATATTGCCCACGTTCTTATCGTGGCCCTTGACCCAGTGGATCTCGGTGGTGGCGGCGCACATGTCGCGGTGCTCGATGAGGGTGCGGATGGGTTTGATGATGTCCTTGTTGTCGACGTCCTTGCCCGCCGCGGATTTCCACCCGTTGGTTTCCCACTTCTTGTACCACTCGGTTACGCATTTGATGGCGTAGTTGGAGTCGCTGTAGATGCGGACGGGGCGGTCGATGGGGATGATGTCCAGGGCGCGTTTGAGGGCTGTGAGTTCGGCGCGCTGGTTGGTTTGGCGCTCGCCGAGGAGAGGGTCGGACACGTTTCTGGGGTTGGGGTCAGTAGGTTGGATTGCGGGGAAGGGGGTGAGGCTGCGTGCCTGGCATCATCAGGACCAAACCATATACCGATGCCGCCCACTGCGCCGATCTTGCCGTTTCCTTTGGCGGCGCCGTCCGTGAAGACTTCGAGGAAGCCGTCAAAGTCGCCTGTCGGCATCATCTTGCGCGCATTGAGCTCCGCATCTGTCTTCTTGGTGACTGTGCCGTCTGCATTTAGCTTGATCGTCCGATCGAAACCATCCTCTGAATCTGGAGGAAGGGGGCCCGTACCAGGGGCGTAGTCACCATTTACCACCGTAGACAACGCAGACCCGTCGTTCCTCTTCTGCTTCTTGCCGGGTTTCCGCGCGTCCGCGAGGGAAGGTGTGGAGGAATCGGCGAGGCCCCTGTAGCTTGTGGTGTCGTCGGGATCTGAAGGAGTGGGTTGCTTGCCTTCGTTGACATAGGCCAATGCTTCTTCATAGGTCGGGAAGCTCTTTTGTTTTCCGCCCTTGAAGCCCGTCACTTGCTCTAGCGCAGACGGGTAGTCATGATAGACGCCGGGGGTGTGACCAGCCTGGACGCCGTAGTACTTTGTGAGCAGCCTTCCTGACTTTGGTGTGACGATTGCCGATTTGGGGGTGGGGGTGGTGTCGTCGGCGAGGAAGGCTTCCGCTTCGCTCAGAGTGCCAAACTTCTTGACTGGTAATTGGTCAGTTGGTGCAGCTGGGGATGCGGATGGGGTGCGGGGCGCTTGCATATGGCATTTCTGTAGCCTATTGTTTGTCTCTTTGTGTCTTCCCAGCTATAGAACACGCCCGTCTCGAACCCAGCCTTGACGGCATAATACGCGGGGGCCGCTCTCTTGCGCTTCGTGCCCGACGAGGCTGTAGATATGGAACGCGCGTCCATCATGGTGTCTTCGTCCTCCCCGTCTACTTCCTCTTCAAAATATGGCTCGTCGGGTGAAACACTATGTGCGGAGGTTGCAGGGTAGGAACGCGAAGACGCGAGAGGGTGGCCGAAGAAGGTAGGTTGAGGTCGAGGGCGTGGGCGTGGGGGTAGGATATGGAGCGCGCAGTGGAGGAAGCAATTGGCGCGGATTGGCAATCTAAATACAACCGTGTTAATGTGCGTGCTGTGGAGCAGATGGGCGTTTGAGCAAGCTGGGTCGGTTTGTGGGGGGGCAAAGTAAACAACATACAGACGGGTGTTTGGCGCTCGTGCACGACGAAGAACAAGACGCGCAGAGAGCAAGGGCGGTCTCATATAATCAACGCAGAAGAGGAGGGGTATTTAAAGGGAAAGTCGAGAAGGAGAAGGAGAAGAGACAGGTGAGGGAGGGGGGTGGGAGCGAATGGTGGGAGACCCCAAGGCGATGGGGGGGGGGGGGCCCTGGTCGGAAGAGAGGGGGGGGGGGGTGAAGGTTTGTCTCCCATCTACTCCTGGTAGGGAATTGTCAAAGAGAATAAAATAGCACTCGTTTACTCGCGTTTGTTTCTCTCGAGATTTTTGCGTGTGATTGTGCTAGAGCTGAACGAAGGATCCTAGAGTTTGCACGGGGGCTAAGGAGAGGGAGAAAACGCGGGTCACGTCGAATAAATTGAAATGGCGGTTGTTCAAGGGAGAGGTTATGTAGTTAGAGGGAGAACGCAGTCTGTCTCGAAATATTTAGAACATGGTGACAATCGCTCATTTTCCTGTTTGCGCTGCATGTAGATAGTTGTACATACCTAAGTTACTACTTACCCAAGTATGTATGTATGTCTCTTTTAGCTAACTAGTCCGAGGCGGAGACATCTGAGCGGCTCGCCTCGTTACCTTCCCCCCACTCGGCCCTGCACCCTCCGCCTGCCTACCCTACCCTACTACCTCCGCAGTACATCTATACACACACATAAATTGCATACTTACTGCCCTTGCACATTTTACGTGATATAATACGCAGCCATGGTCGAGGGCAGACACGCTCGAGATGCCTACCACTTGCGAATGCATCGGGCCCGCTCTGTAGTCCTCTCCAACCCAGAGCTGGTCGAGATACGCGCCGCACAAAGGACATTCGAAGGCGCCTACGTCCGCACTGCCATCGGCCAGTTCTCCTTTGCCCTCATTGTGCTCAAGATCTTCACCGCAGAGTTCTACTCCATAGGTGCTCTTTTCGCCGTCTATGGGGCAGGCATCTTGGCCACCAGCTTGTTTCGTCGACAGCAAGGTCAGCCCTCCACGCAATCTACCCACCACTATTTATGCTACCCCTCCGTGCGTAGCCCCTCAGCTGACACCTTCACCAGGAAACAAACAATTCTTCTCCGAGCTGGGGGAAGATGGACTGCGCCGGAAGAAATTCAGAACCAGCGGCAACGTCGTCTCGGTTCTTACTGCTCTTAGCATGGCCGCATACATTTGCTTATTGGTCTTGACTTTGCGGTTGGGAACGTAGAAGACCATCTGGGACGGTGACATCTGCCATGACTGCAATGCATGCTTTCCCCGTGTATCAGTACCGCAGCAATACGCCATCCAGAGGACAGCACTCTACCGTGTATGAATCGGCTTCGGAAGATCGACTGTAGCCGTCTTGGCCCTGGAATGGAGCCTCCCAATCAGGCATTCCCAAAACGGATCCAACCTTTTCGGCTGCAGCTACGTGAGCAATCTCCAAAGTACCGTCGCATACCGGGAAACCGTATTCGGTACGCATCTTTGCTCAGATTGCACGCCAATGCTTGGTTGCTGCACGTTTTCTTGATGACAGTCTTGTCTGGTCATCTGGTACGTGGAAAAGGGCGAGTTCGGGGAGCGAAGCAACGGCCGAGCCTGAGGTGCCATGTGTCGAGATGGAGGAAATACAAGAGTGGTGGTTAGCTTCCAGACTAAGCAAAGGACGAGCTAGCGAGGTGACGGCGGGTGTCGCAGGGTGATTGGGCACGGCACGGAGATAGGATCACGGCGGGAGACTCGGCGGTTTGATGGATGGACGACGGGGAAAGAAAGAAAGCTTGCCAAGGCCGATAGATGTGTGACTGGAGCGGCATTGCATCAGAGCACAACTGTGAGTTTGTCGTGTGGACGCATTGCTCTCCGCCGTGGACAGTGCAATTGATTATATGTAAAGAGCCAAGTCCTGTACGTACGGTACACAAACATTATATTGATAGATGGCATTTGCCTTTTGCGCACGAGGCTACGCCTACATCGGTACGCCTACATACATATACTCGCGGGCGGGAAGACGGTTGGTGAATTTTTTCCCCTTCCCGCAAACCAACTACCTACTACTCCTAGTCTCTTGCGCTCGGGAGTCATTTGCAGATCTACATGTATATCCATGTATTCATTCACTTGTTCAGTGACAGACCGACTCTTTCACCTCTCTTCTTACAACTCGCCTGTGCACAACCAGTCATATCATCCTCAACTCACAACAGCCTATCGTCACCAAAACGTGGATTGACAGCTGGTTCCCTGGCAGCCGTGCTCTGCTCTGCTCTTGCTTTTCATTTATTTACCTCCTCTTTTACCACCTCGCCTCCAACACAACTTTCTCTCGAATCTTGCATAACAGAGCTTGCCTACTTACTTTCTCAAACATTTTTCCAGTCGGCATCGGCGTTCAGCACTAACTACTTGGGTAGTTAGTGGCCGAATCGGGATAGGCGCTAGTTAAGGCTTTTTGTTTTCCCGATTGAGAACAACAAGCAAAGAATGGACGTCACAGGCCCAACATCACATATTCAAAATCATCCCGTCACCAAATTACATCACGGGACAGGACAAGCGATAAACACGAATACCATTACCACGCCCACAGTCACGGGCAAAGACGCGCCAAATCCAACGCCAGCAGCAGGTACAAGTACAAATACTCAAAGTGGGATATCAAGAGGACCAATCGCCCCGGCCTCCGTACCATCCGTACCATCGTCACCACCACCCACCATTCGCCGACGCTCATCAGCAACACCGGTACCCCCATCTACTCGTCGGACCAGCCAACTCTCCGACATTGCCAAAAACGTTCTCATGAGCAAGATCAACTTTCCTGGCTCGGAGCACGCCCTACATCTGCATCTGGATCCTGCACCTTCGCGGCCGCGTTCCGCTCAGCCTTCTCCTCTGCCGACTGCAACTGACAGGGATCCCGCCCACCATAACCACCATGCAGACCTGAAGCCTCTTCCCTATGTCAGCGCCCCAAACGGGCGTGGCGCTAGCATGATCCGGAAGGATGGCGTGGGTGCCGCCCTGAGCGATACTCCTGCACCATCGCGACCTGCCAGTCCGCGTGTGTACGTTCATCCCACCCCATTACTCATATTTCACCCCGCAACCTCTGTATCCCGCTTCTAACACCCATCAGGGGTCCGATGCGTACCATCTCCGCCAACTCCACCCCGCGCATTCGCCCGACTACGCTCGATATCCCCGGCTTGACCAAGTCCAAGGTCTCTCCCGATGGCAAGATTGCGCAGCGCGATGTCGGTTCCAAACTCGTCATCGTCATGGTCGGCCTGCCCGCGCGAGGCAAGAGCTACATCACCAAGAAGATGACGAGGTACTTGAATTGGTCACAGCACGATACCAGGATTTTCAACGTTGGTGAGAAGCGTCGCGTGGCTGCCAACGAGCGCGGTATGCGACTTTCTTCCACGAGCCTCGAAAAGGTGCCCTCGGCCGTGAAACATGCCATAGAGAGTGGTGACACTCTGCCGCAGATAGCGGCCAAAATGTTAATCAACGGGGACTCTTCCGCTGAATCTTTGTCTCCACTGCGTCTGTCCAGTCCGGCTGGAGGCAACTCTCCGGATGCGAATGATGCGGTGATCAGCAGTGCAAATGAAGAAGCTATTGATGACCAAGTGCAGTCCCCTCCTCGTGTTGAAGTCATCTCTCCGGGACCTAAAATGCTTACTCCCAAATCAAACGAGGAGCAGCAGGAGAACGATACACCAATGGATCAATCCGCCGGCTTTTTCGATCCGTCCAACAAGAAAGCTGCTCAAATCCGCGAGCAATGCGCCATGGAAACATTGGACGAGCTCTTGGATTGGGTGGTGGATGGCAACGGGTCGGTTGGAATCTTCGATGCAACCAACAGCACCCTGGCCCGCCGGAAGCAGATTATGAAAAAGATCCGTCAGCGCGCCGGCTCTGAGCTCAATATACTTTTCGTCGAGTCCATCTGTCAAGACCAAAATCTACTTGAATCCAACATGCGCTTGAAGCTTTCCGGTCCCGACTATGAGGGCAAGGACCCGACTGCGGCGCTGGCTGACTTCAAGAAGCGTGTCGAGATATACGAGAAGAATTACGTCCCACTCGGTGACTACGAGGAGGAGAACAACATGTCATATGTGAAGATGATCGACGTTGGCCGAAAGATGATATCCCATCAGATCAAAGGATTCTTGGCTGGCCAGGCCGTCTACTACCTCCTCAACTTTAACCTCGCCCCGCGTATGATCTGGATCACCCGACATGGCGAATCCGCAGACAACGTAGCCGGCAAGATAGGAGGCGACTCGGAACTCACCGAGAGCGGCCGCAAGTACGCCAAAGCCATGACACGCTTCATCGACAAGCAGCGCATGGCCTGGGAAGTGCGCTTGGCCGACAAAATCGCAAACACGCACTTCCCGCCTTGCCCCGGCGACCACACACCCCCCAACCCCCACTTCCGTACAGGCTATGAGCCTAAGAGCTTCTGCGTCTGGTCTAGCATGCTCAAACGCAGCGTCCAGTCCGCCCAGTACTTCTGCGAGGAAGAATACGACCTCAAGCAGATGCGCATGCTGGACGAGCTCAACGCGGGCATGATGGAAGGCCTCACGTACGAGGAAATCAAAACACAGTACAAGGAAGAATTCGACCGCCGACGCGCGGACAAGATCTCGTACCGGTACCCTGGCCCCGGTGGAGAAGGCTACCTGGATATCATCCAGCGCATCCGCCCCATCATCTTCGAGCTCGAGCGCATGACGGATCACTGCCTCCTCGTGACGCACCGGTCTGTCGCGCGCGTGCTGCTGGCGTACTTCCAGGGCTTGAAGAGGGAGGACGTCGCGGATCTGGATTGCCCGCTCGGCATGCTGTATCAGATGGAGCCCAAGCCGTATGGCGTCGAGTTCAAGGCTTGGAGGTATAACTCGGTCACGGACGACTTTGATCATTTGCCGGATTACAAGTTGAGGAGGGCCTTGCCGGTTGGGATTTAGGAGGCACTCGAGAGCTGTGGCTGAGGTTTCTCCTCTCTCTCTATCTATACCGACCTCCCTCCCCTTTCCTTTCCCGGACCTTTTTGTTTTTGTATTACTAATTCCTCATCGGTGGTTTTGATTGTTTTTCTTCTTCTGCTTTTCAATTCCTTCTTCCCTTCCTCATGCATGCATGCTTCTTTTTCACGACGACTGCATATTAGAAGGCTTTATTGGTTTTTTCCCCAAGGGTGGTGGTGGCAATTCATGTTTTTTTTTTTTTTTCCTTTTTACTTTTTTCTCAATGAAGGAAACTCTTCCTCTCTCTCTCTCTCTCTCTCTCTCTCTTCATCCTTTTTGGTTTTTTTACCTACTCTTATCGATCATGGCATGCAATCACATTCACCTGGTTCTGGTTCAGTCTCAGGGTTCTGGTCAGGTTCCGATCGGTTGGTCGGTTGGTCGGTCGGTGGGCTGGAGGGCACGGCAGACGGATAGGCGGACGGACAGGCGGGAAGTTTCTTTTTCCCCTTATCTCTAGATTACTTTTTACTCAGCTTGATTTCCCAGTCAAGTAGGTGGGTTCGGTCGTGGACGTGGACATGGACATGGACGTGAAAGTGGACATGATGGGCTTTTTTGGTATGTTTACTATGGCATGGATATGATATACCTACTCTTCTAGCTGTGACTAGGTACCTAGTTATTAAGCAATTCCCCCCCTCTCTCATCATCATCATCATCATAACCAGGCGTGCCGTTGGGCGTGCTAGATATTGAGAGACTTCCATTCGAATGAAAATTAATACAAATACTTTTCTTTTTGTTTTTCTTTTTCCTTTCTTACGAAGGACTATCCTATGTAGGCTTGGAAATCCCCTACTCCATACATTAATAATTATCATATATGTATATCCCATCCATCCCCCCCCTCCCTCAACCAAACCAAACCAAACCAAACCAAACCAAACCAAACCAAACCTCTTCCCTAATCCGCACCGCCCCCCTCCCTCCCTCCCCCTCTCTTACTTTACACAAACAACGTTTTTTACTCCCCCTACCCACCCACCTACACAACCCCCATTCTCGTCTCGTACTTATCCCCACATATACAATTGTCAAAAGAGGTTTGTTTGTTTACTCTTACCCTACCTTACCCTACCCTACCTATGTGTGGATGACGGTACGGTCCAGGACCGGACCTAATCTTTAGTTTTCAATGAATGTTGTGAGTGGGAAAGAAATTGTCGGAGCGAGCGTGAGCGTGGGTTAGGTATATTTAGACAGATGGATAGACAGATGGATAGACAGATAGATAGATAGATAGATAGAACTCTCAGGTCTAATAGTCGTCGTGCGTGTGTGTGTGTGCGTGTGTGTGTGTGGGGGGGGGGAGGCAGATGGACGGCCTGGAGATCGCTCGCTCGCGCGCGCGCACGCAGTAAGTAAGTATGTAGCGTTTAAAGTGCGCACTGTCCTGTCCTGTCCTGATTGAGGAATTTGGTAGAGGAGTGTATGTACACAGTAGTTTCGTTAGTTAACGCGTTGGGTAGAGAGAGCACTGGGTAGGCGGTGTAAGAAAGGTTTAGGTACTTTTACTCGACTCTGGGGGGAGGGGGGGGGGGGGGGATTCTTTTTTTGAGTAAGCAAGTAACGTGCTTCAAACCTTGGAATATCAATGCGTGGATAGAATTAATTGGAATAATAAGTTCTGGGGGGTGGGTGTGTGTACGTGTGTGAAGGAACTAAAACGCGACTTCTCAGCGTCCTCCCTTGGTACATATATATAATATAGTTTTTTAGTATACGGTATAACTAGAGATTAATCTCTATGCGTTTGAGTTACAGGACGTATGCGTTAACTCCCTCCCCACCCCCTCCCCCAAACTCCCTAGTTCCAATCCAATCCATACCTTCCCCCCCTCCCTACCCTTCAAAACCCCACATAACCAACCAATCACCAGCATACATACATACATACTCAAACTCCCAAACCTTTCTCCAATCCCAACAAAAACCTCTCGCACAACAACAACAACAACAAAAAAATAGAAAAAGGGGGGGTATGTAATAACATTAAAGTTTAAACAATAACGCTCGGAGAGAGAGATAAAAATTGTGCTATATGATGATTAAAGAGGTTGTAGGTAGAGAGAGAGAGAGGTGTAGTTATTTTAGGTAGGCGTGAAAAGGTAAATGAGGGAAGGAAGAGGGGGGTGTGGGGAGGATAGGGGAGGATAGGGGGAGTTAAGTTGAGAGTTAAAGAGATGGGAACGGAGTTGAGGAGTTGGGGAGTTGAAGGAGGGAAGGCGTTAGCCAAAAAAAAAAAAGAGAGAAAGAAAGAGAGAGAAAGAGAGAAAGAAAGAGAGAGAAAGAGAGAAAACTATGCCTTATCTACCTACTTAATATAGACATAACTGCACTGTACCCTAAATCCAAAAATAAAAAAAATAAAAAGAAAAAAAAAAAAGTACATGTGCATCTATCTACATAAGCATAGCCATAGAGTTACTCCCCCCCTCCTCCTCCCCTCCCCTTTCCTTTCCCCTATGCTTCTTTTCAAACCCATCCTTATCATCCAGCGTACATACATATGTACATGTCTATTTTGTATTAATGATGATGGATACATACTACATATCAATAACATGCACATCATAAACACGAGATCTTTTCTTCTATTGATACATACATACATCAATGATATGTATCCAAGAAACACAAAAACAACGGGAGGAGAAAATGAAGAATGAAGAAAAATGAAGAAATGCTATAAAAAAAAAACCCCCCTCCCATCCGAGGAGAGAGAGACAAGTAAAGTACCTATTGTAATTTCCAACAACAACAATACCAAGTACCAACACACCCACACGCACATCCCTTACTTTCCTCCAAGTCCTTCGCATTCCCCAAAAAAATTCCTTAAACCGGCAAACAACCCCAAAATCTCTCGCTCAAATCTCATCATCATCATCACTCTCCTCCCTCCTCTTCCCCTGCTTATCCAAGCTATCCATCCTAACGCCGTCCCCGCGACGACCCCCGTTCTCCCTCGCCGCCATAGCAACCGCCTGCCGACCGGTATCGCTCTGTTCGAGGAACTCGCGCAGACGCTCGCGGCCAATGTCGATGGCTTGTGCGGACGCGGCGTTGGCCATGCGCGCCATGGGGCCCCAGAGGTTGAGCGTGTAGGTGACGTAGGCGCCGATGCCGGCGAGGATGAGGAAGACGAAGTAGAGAGGGTTGCGGAGGACTGTTTTTGCGAGAGTTAGTGTATGTGGTTAAAGTGGGTGGGCGGAATACGTACCAGCAACAATTTCGTTCCATCCTAGCGCAAGCAATAACCCGTAAAAGTACAGCGGGACCTGCGTCATACCGCCAATCGCGCTACGTTTGGCTTCAACGTACACGCCATCTGCTGTTTTCTTGAAGCGCACTAGGAGGTCGGCCTGCTTTGCGTCGCTGAGAATTGTCATTTCCTCTTCGAGACTCTTGCCGTCGTCATCGTCGACGCCGCCGATGGGCGCGAGGTCTTCCTCGTCTGCGGGGGAGACGGACGCGGGTGCTTCGCCGATCCACGCATCGAGCGGTGGCGGAGCTGAGGTCTTAGACAGCTTGAACCGGCACAGCAGGGGGATGAGTGTGATGGTCGACTCGCGGGCTTTGGTGTACTGGCCCTCGATATCGTCGGTGGGACGCCATATCCGCGGCACGCCGAGCTCGTCGTATCGGAACTTGTCCTCGAAGTTTTCGCGGAGCTTGAGGAGAATGTTGCCTTCCATGACTTCTTCGTCGATTTTGGCGCGGAGGACACCCCAGGACTTGCGGCGGAGGCGCCAGAGACCGACTTCGACTTCTTCGGGACTGGCATCGAAGCTGCGGGCTCGGTCGGTGAAGCGTTTCTCGGCATCCGCGACGGTTGCAGTGAAGATGGTCCAGACGCGATCCCAGAGGTCTTTCTCGGAGGGCGGTCGGTCGCCGTGCTCGGGTGCTCCAGATCCTCCACGGCCGCTGCCGAGCTTGTTGAATTCCAGACCGATGGACTCGTCCAGGCGAGATCGCACCCAGCGCTCTACCCGTGTGGCCAACCGGCGCATCTCTTCCTTGCGGAGGCGTGCGGAGACTTGGTCCAGCTCTTTTTGGTACAGGTTCAGCTCTTGCTTGTAGGTACTCCAGGAGGCACCTTCAACGAGGATAGCTTGAGCCTCCTGTTCGAACTTGGTGAGCGCATTTTGCTTCTCAGTATCGACAATCTGTGCAAAGTCGTACGGTGCGCCCTTCTTCTGCCCGCCTTTAACGGCTGCGCTCACGGCGTTGCTGAATGTCTCCACACCAGACTTGTGGGCCGCACTCAGTTGCTTCTGGAAGAGCGCCTTCAGCCGGGTATCAACCTTGCTCTCCAGTTCCGCCTTCTTACGGGTATATACACCTTTGTGATACCGGCTGGCGTTTGTCTCGAAATCTTTAAGTACCTTCGCGCGAGCAGCGTTCATGATCGCACCCAATTCAGGGATGACCGAAGACTTGCCAGACCGAGCATCTTCAGCCTGTGTGTCCTCAAGTGGCGTGATCTTCTCGTCGAAAGCAATCAAAACCTCTCGGGAGATCTCATCGCATCGGAACTGTGCCAAAAGTTCTTGCTGGGTAGGAAGGTCCAGGTCCTTGTTGTTCACGATTTGATCCCAAATACCCTCGGCATACACGGGGAAACCATCGGCGGGGATACGGCGGTGGTATTGAGGTAGGAATACCGGTAATGACGCTTCGTCAAGGAGACCGCTCTTCTTGGGATCTGTGTAGCCTTCCTTGAAACGTCTGCCTAGCTTGTCCACCTCTTGCTCAAATTTGTCCGGTTGTAGAATCTTGTGAGGTAGCGCAACGAAAGCGAAGTCAAAGTAGTCTTCTATCCGTGAGTTCTCCAAGCCTGCGGGCTTCGATATCGTAGACCATAATTTGGACAGATCTTGAATGAGAGTGTTCTGGAGGTTTGTAAGGGGAGTGGTTCCGAGATGGTCGCGGATTACGAAAAAGAGGAGCGAGCGGGGCATGGTCCTATCGGATTGTTAGCAAGCGGCGTAGTACCAATAGCCGCATAGACATACTTGGAGTCTTTGACAAAAAGCTGCAAGTTGACCTCAAAGACAGTTTTCAGCAATCCCATGTTAGCACCCTGGTACAACCCAACCTGGTGCTCCCAGATATTCACAATCAGGACTTCGCTAGTAGCCAAGGCAAACAAGGCACTCTTGCGCTCAAAGTCCTGATCCTCTCCACGCTCACGACCGTCCGTTCCTTCAACATCCATGACTAGTATATTGTCAGCCATACCTCTGCTGGCCTCCTCGCGCTTGTTCTTGCTCATCCATATTCCCTTGGTGGTCTGACGGCGTTCCTGCTCGGACATGACACCGAACTGGGTACCGAAGAGGTAGTTGAGAAGCGTGGACTTTCCGGTCGACTGCGAGCCGAAGACAGATATGACATGGTAGTTGAATCCGGCGGGGATGATCTTTTCGATGTTGAGGTAGGTAGATAGATTTCCACTACAATGCGCAACACATTAGCCCTCGAACATGGTGTTATGAGGGAACCCGGGGGAATGGCTGGATCGGGGTCCCGGACATACTTGAACAATTTGTCTTCGTCAATGACCTGTATGCCATGTTCGTACTCCTGCTGTGAGGCGTCCTCGCCTACGGAGGCGAAGTGGGCGTTCATCATTAGAGAGGGGGCAGAGGGGTGTTTGATGTTGGACGGACGACCGCCATTGCCGTTGACTTGAAGTTCGGCCATGGTGTCACTCCCGCGGGCCAGAGCACGAGATTGGACACGAGCTAAGGAATACGGGGGGTTGAGTGGTGCTGTGCTGGACGGGGCTTGGAGGGAAAGGTTGACCGTTGATGTCACTTGTGTCGGGGGTCATTCGTTGGGTTGACGCTCGCTTAGCTATACAGGGCGCAACTCCCGCGTGCATGACGGTTCTCGTGCATCACTAGCAAACACAATGTTTGCTGCGTGATCAAGCTTTTGTGATTCGAGAACTTCAAGGAGCGAAACTTCAAGTCAGGCGTGTTCTCGTCTAAGTTAACCACAGGAGTTGTGCGGGTATTTGTATTGCGCCGATCTATTCCGCATCCTCTTATTGAACATAAACACATAATGTACACAGTAGTGCCAAACCAAACATTTATACAGTATACATATGTAACACTTAGATAAACAAACACATGTGTTTATTTACTTCACCGAAGACCATGTACAATGACATAGCGGGCGATCGACACATACATTTGACTGCAAGATCTCAAAGAGAATCGCTACATATGTACTCTTTCTTGTTCTCGTCGTGACTCGCGTCCCTGCTTTTCTAGAGACAGCTCGAGTCCAGCGTGTCCTTCTTGGCACATTACGACATCGCAGATTATACAACATTCATTCGTTCATTCCAAGCTTTCCCATTCAATGCCCACGAGTAATTACCCTTCATTACAAGAAGAAAAACGCCATCCATATGCTCTTCTTTTGAACACAATGTAAAGGTTTCTATGTCAGTCATGCCAGCCCAATCAGTCATATATTACAAAAAATGCTTTTCTTTCCCGCGACAGCAACAAAAAAAGAAGTGCCATAACATTAACCGTAAGAAACGCCGACTCCAGCAGGATTGTTGTTGCTCATCCAAGTCTCCTCCTGTTTAGTGCCGGGAGGCAACCACTTGCGCTGGGTGGAATTCCCACGTGGCCGGGCAGTAGGACCCACATCGTCATCTCTCTTGTCTTCTCTAGCGACCATGGGATAGGTCCCACCCGCTGAAAAGGTAGCGGGGCTGGCGGTGAAATTGCCGCGAGGAAGGCCGTCGGTGCTAAGGGGCAGTAAAGTGCCTTGCGCTTTCGTTTGTAATGCACGGGCCTGCTTGTCCTTCTTCGCCGCATCCGACGTGCGGTCATAGAGATACAGCCCCAGGAACGTTAGGAGGAATCCAAACATTTGTACTCGCGTCACTGGCTTTCCAAACCAGATAATGGCAAAAACAATAACAAACACGCGCTTGATGAGACTGGCAACGGAATACGTGACTGGGGATATCATGGATAATAAAACAAAAGCGACGATATTTTGCCCGAAATGAAAAGTGCCGTTGAAGAAAAACTCTAGAAGTAGGCGGCCGTGGTCATACGCGCCAGGCTTGTCCGAGAGAGCTATCGAAGCGTCGCTGAAAAAGTCATGTAACAGGCCCAAGCCTTCAGACCATATCCAAAGAGGAGCTGTCAGGCAAAGGGCGAGACCAGACGAATAGCAAAGTAGGTTCAACTTGTCTGGCTTGGATGCTCGGGTTGGGGCCAGCCCGTCCTTCTCGGCTGCAGCGGCCTCATTGAATATCTTCTTTGACACGATATTCTGCGTGACGAACAGAATAGCGCTGGCGAAGGCCATCACCAATCCCATGAAATTGGCGTTGAAATCGGCGGAGCAGGCCAGGACTACGCCAAGGGTAAGCGGAATTAGGGACAGATACGTCGGTATCGAGTATCGAATCCTGAAGAAGATGCGATAGGCTGCGACTGTCAGGAGCGGGGACAATCCTTTAATGGTGTGTACCAAGGAAACAGGAATCCGGCGCGTAGCATCAGAGCTCATTATGTGTCCCCCGACCTGGAACAGTGCAAGGGGTAGCACGGTTTGGATGAGTTCCCGTGTTGGAGGGCGGATTCCATATTTCAAGAAAGGTAGGGTCTGTTTCAACCGCGGGTATCTCCTAGCCAGCGCTGCAAGTAATAAACACCAACCCGAGACAAAGGCGAACTGAATGATGGTGAGGGTCACCGGTTTTGGCAGGGCGGTAAGAATGGCCTTGGAGGAGGTATTCGTGAAGATGGAGGTCATGTACCAGAACAAACAAAGCATCTGTCCACGTTAGCAGCTGGCACTTTTTTTATTGCAATGTCTTGTCTCAAACACATACAACAAGTTTTGTGGACACGGGCGCTCTCAAGGCATCCGCAATCTCAGCAGCATTCTGGCTTACGCTCGCTTTTCGCGTCCGTATCGTCCTGAAGGCCTCAGAGATGCTCTTCTGTCGGCCGTGCGGATGCGCTGAACCGTTTGTTTGTCCGTGTCCCTGACTCCATTTTCGGTCTCTACGCGGCTGCCATCTTGTATCTGAAGGAAGGGCGTGTCCGTTTGGCTGCGCTGCGTGGTTGGGGCTGTTGGTGCGCGAGGAGCTGATGCCGAAGGGCTGCTCCTCCTCCTCGTACGTTGGAAGTAAATCGGGCTGGAAAGCGGGGAATTTGAAGGTCGCGTGGGGATTGGAATTTGAGTTCGAATCGTGTGTCGCCGAAGCCATGGCGATGGCAGGCACGAGGTGGTGGGTCGGTCGGTCGTGGGGTTGCGCAATGCGTTGATCACTTCATGGGGGGCTGAGCTGGAGGATGAGGAGGAGGAAGGGAGGTGATGATGTGGTCGGTTCGGGGAAACACAGGCGTCACACACAAGAGTCGAGTGCAAACGCGGCGATTGCTTCGTGTACAGTACGGGTCGAGTCGAGTCTTGGAGAAGGAGTGGAGTGAAGGAAGTGTTGGGTTTGAATGATTGTGGAATTGGAGTAATCAATCAATCACTGACTTGCGCCCCATCCGGATTAGGTTTACGCGGTGCATCATCTGAAATTAGAACCCGCTGGGGTCCGCCGTTCAATGACGATGCTTGATCCAACCACACCTCGTGTGCACGGCCACCGCCTTATCTGCCATCCGTATCTTTGCGCGAGGCGTTCGTATAACCAAGTTAACTACAGCCTCGAAAAATAATCATAATAAGTTAAGAGAGAGTCGGCCCACGTTTCGCGAACATGCGTCCTCCACTGCGTTCCGCGTTCCTCTTCACGTCATGTCTCCTTGTGTCGTTGGCCTTGTGTGAAGCCGCCGATCATCATGGCCGCGTAATGCGGGCGCTAGAAAATCGTCAAGAGAATGCCTCAGTGTCACTGTCCTTTGGCAGTTCATGGCAAATCTTAGGACCGTTTCAGATGGGAACAAGAGGCATGACAACTTTTTCATGTTTCTTAGTCTGACTGTGGTACATCTGTACATATATGCAGGGACCCAATAGGGGGGCGCACTAATAGCCGTGCTGACTACTGGATAGAAGCTACTTGGGGAGCTGACCCCCTCGAGTATACAGGTGGATTCCGGTCTCTTCAATATGACCCAAACGCCCAGTTTCGAAGTTCCTTGCCTACGAATGGGGCAGCCACATGGAACATCACAGAGGCAAGGCAAACGTTCACATCATCCCAGGCCACCAATGCCACCCTAAGCGTCTCCCATTCCAATGTCAATTGGGACTTCCTCAAGGTCGTTTATGGATGGGCAGCCGTTCAGTATCAGTCCTGGGCTCGCGGAACCCTTACTGTGACCGGGACCGAGATTCAGCACGTGATTCTTTACACGGACACCATTCTCGAGTTCTGGGTAGACGGCAATCATTACTTTGGGGGCGACTTTTTCACTTTCCGGAACGCACCATCAGTTCTGCATCTGGCGCCAGGAACCCATCAAATTGATCTACGCCTTGTACGAGATGTGAGAGCTTTTGGTGGTATTCAAGCGCCTACCATTGACGTTCTCATCCATGCTGAGCGCGTGTCTGGATCATTGGAACTGGCGAAGCCTGGTATTCTCATGTCTGATGTCGTGGATGGGAAGCTTGCTTCGCCCGTGGGTTCGGTAGCCCTTCGGAATAGTGGAGAGGAAGATATCGAAATCATCAGCATTCAACCATCACACGTGAGGATTCCATTTTCTTTACAGAAGCCGGGAGCTCAGGTGGTCTTGGATGACGTGCTCGCGGAGACTTCGCAATTTCTGACTGCTGGCCAGACTCAATCACCATCAAACAAATCTCTCGGTATAGTAATAGCAGCTGGGCAAACCAGACCAGTTGCATTTAATGTCTCATTACTGTCATCTAATGTCTCATCTCTTACTTACGTTGTTGATTACCGACTTCAGAGCGGTGACCAGTCTTTTACCTTGGAAGTAACCCAGAATCTAACCAAAACGTCCATATATGAACCGCACAAAATCACCTTTCTCCATCCCGGCGGCATGGCCTCTTATACCATGTTAAGAGCACCTGCCAAAGATGCTACATGCCCTCCTGGGAACAGTTCCAGTCTTCCAGTCCTTCTCAGTCTGCATGGGGCAGGACTAGAAGCTGATAATGGCGTGGTTGCGCATGCTCTCGACTCAGTACCAGATCTTTGCGCATGGGTAAGTGATAGTATATTGTGATTAGCTCTCTGATCGACTCTTCAAGACGCTATCGCCATCGGCAACGAACTTTGCTGACCTTGTGCCCTGCGTCAAGGTCTTGTTTCCGACCGGAGTCACGCCGTGGAGTGGAGACGATTGGCGTAAGTATGGCGTCTATACCTAGGACATCGAACTTACCATAGGTCTAGATAATTGGGGCTTCGCCGATGTTGAAGCAGCAATAGAAAGTATCCCCGACTGGATCAAGTTCGTGGAATGGACAGGTCCTGGTGTGGACATCAACCGCTGGATTGTGTCAGGACATTCGAACGGTGGGCAGGGAACTTGGTATGCACTTACTCATCGACCAGACAAGGTTCTTGCCGCCGCACCTGTATCTGGCTATGCTTCCATCCAAAGTAAGATCCAATCTCGAACAAACATTCCTTGACTAACCTCCAGCAGAATATGTCCCATATGAACTTTGGCAGCCGGCAGACCCGCGACGTACTGCTGTAGTCAGCGCCTCGCTGAATAGCTATCGCCACGAGATGCTCATGCCCAACGCCCGCGGCATCCCCATCCAGCAGCAGCATGGCGAGATAGATGATAACGTCCCAGCATACAACTCACGTCTACTCGCACAGCAGCTTTACCTCTCTGGTACCAACTCAAGTTACAATGAAGTAGCTGGCCAAAATCACTGGTGGGACACAGTATTGACAACGCCGCAACTAGTGGATTTCTACTATGCACAAACAAAAAATAACGCTACTTTCCCAAGGAGGCTGGATGAATTTGAGGTAGTGGTCGGTGATCCAGGAGATACAGGATCAAAAGGGGGGCTTCAAGTCTTGTCATTGGAAGATCCTGGGCAGTATGGACGGCTTTACGTGGAAGGGCATACGATTACAACTTCGAACGTTCTGAGCTTATCGTTTGATCCGACCGTCTATGAAGCACAATCACTCACAATCGATGGATCAAACATTGCCTCCGAGGAGAGCAATGGCAACAGCCCTGTCACCGTACACAAGCAAGACGGAGGATGGCAAGTTCTGTCACTTCAATCCACTAACGGCAATGCACAGCGTACGGGAAGACAATTAGGTGCTATGACAGCCATCCTGCGTAGCCAGGGACCGTTCGCGATTCAGCATCAAAGTAGCAACATAACAAAAGCCATTGCGCTGCAAATATCCCGGAACTTGTACCAATATTTCCATGCCGACGCAGCCATACAGTCTTATACAGCCGCCGCAAACGGAAGCAATAGCACTGGCAACCTTATATCCATCGTTCTCAATACAGCTCCGGCAGACGGTATGCATCCTGATTTTCCCATCAGCATCACCTCTGCTGGCATCAGCGTACGCGACAACAAGGGAGGCAAGCATGTCTATGGAAGAGAAGGTGCCTCGATCGGTGCTGCTTTCTTACGTCCCCTAGCCGATGAGAGGTTGGAGCTCGTGATCTGGGGTAGCGATGAGAACGGCTTGAGGCAGGCGGCGAGGATGGTGCCGGCGGTCACAGGAGTAGGCCAGCCTGACTTCGTGGTGCTGGGGAAAGAGGCCAAGTGGAAAGGAGTCGACGGAGCGCTGGCGTTGGGATTCTTCGATACCCAGTGGGATGTGACGGCGTCGTCGTTGGTGTCGTAGATATATCCATATCTTGACGAGGGATTGATAGATGCATGCTTGCGTGCATCGACGGCAAGGGCGAGGATTCAGAACATGCTTACAAAACGAAACAAAACGTAACGTGACGTGACGTACTGTCCACCAGCGAACCGAGTGCAAATTGAGGGTGAATGAGAGACGCGCCGTGCCCGCGGCTGCCTTTGCCACAGCACCTTCCGTTGTCGCGTCGCCCGTTGCCCAAATAAATAGCTCACCCTCCCCCCGCGCCTCAAACCCTCACCCTCAACCGACTTCACCAACTTCAACCACCACCCACCTCCACACTCCTTTCTTTCCCCTCTTGTGGTATTCCCTCCCCGCTACTTTCTCTGGCCGTCATTGTGACTTGCTTGCTTTCGCCCTGTCATTCCTTCCAGGCGCAGCAATCGGCCTGCACACACAGGGTTATCTGCCACATATAACTGCCATTTGCTCTCCTCTCTTACTCTGTTACCACTTCTACCATCCTGCACCGGCCTGTCTCTGTATCTACTTTGGCCATTTACGCCGCCAAACAGGCCCTTTTCTCTTCAGCAGCGGTGCTTCTTTCTTACGCTATTTTGATACCAGCTCACGTATCCAATTTCTGTGATCTTTTCAATCTACCATCACTGCCCCCACCAACCATTATGAGCTTCAACATCACTGCAGAAGGCTCGCCCACCCCACGCAAGGGTGTGGGCAAGTTCGGCATGGCTGAGGATCTTCGAATCGACACGTCCCCAGAGGTCTTGGGAGCGGTAGGCTTTAACCACAGACCCCTTCAGCTTCTCACGAAACCATCGTTGACCACCGGCGTGAAGAAGCACCCGCTCGGCACGTCGCAAGGCAACGCAATGCCCCCACAGCTGAACCGCAATGGATTCAAGGTTCGTCGCCTCTCCCATTGAACCATGTTCTTCTTTTAGACTGTCCACCACAAATCAATCGTGTAATGCTAACTTGTCTAGAACATCAAGGTTGAACCGGGCACCAATGACGAGCCTTCCATCGTTGACTCTCTATTGCAGCGTCTCAACGAGCGGTCTTCTCCAGATAATGCCTACGGCTCCTCCAACGGCTCCTTCCCAATTACTCCCGCCACGGACGAGCATGCTAGGAACACCCCCACTACCGAGCCAGAGTCTGTTGTCGTTGCTGCTGCCGACCTCAAGAAACTACAAGCTGAGCTTCAGGAGGCTCGTAGTGAAGTTGCTCGCATTGGCCAAGAGTTGCACAGCTCCCACGTCGCCAAATCTACTGTCGATCACTTGGGTCAGGTCTCTGATACCGACTACAACTACAATGATGAGATCACGGAGCAGACCATCAGCCAACTACAGAAGAACTTCAACGCTGCCAACCGCTCTGGTCTTGGATGGGGTGCAGATTCCCGCTCTTTCTACAACGGTGCCTCTCAGATTCAGAACCATGGCTTCAACTTCACTGCACCAACCACCCAACCTCAAGCTGCCTCTCGCTCCTCTCTCATGCAACCGGGATATCGTGGCCGTACCAGCTACCTCAACGAGCCTACCCACTTCCCGCTCGACCAAGGCGTACGCGGTGGCAGCAACCCTCCAACCCGCCCGCCTTCGGCCTTTGACCTTCAATCCTACAACCAGTACATGGGCGGTCCTCAGACGTACGGTCCGGGTCCTGTTGGTGCTCCTATGCCCACTAGGCTGTCTCCAGAGGCGTCCGAGTTTAGCGCTGGCAACGGCTTCATGGCGCCGTCTCCATGGAACTCTCAGGTATGTCCCCTCTTTTCTCTGCTCCATAGAATGTGCCGTCTAACATTATTGATGCAGCCTCCTAGCGACTCAGGCTCCGGTCCACAGTATATTGGTAATGCCGAACCTATGAACTATCGTCGTCTTTTGGACCGCAACATGAGCTGCAACTGGAAGTATATCGTTGATAAGATCATCTGCAACAACGACCAGCAAGCCTCAATCTTCTTACAGCAGAAGTTGAAGATCGGAACACCCGAGCAGAAGTTCGAGATCATTGAGTCCATCATCGCTCAAGCCTACATGCTCATGATCAATCGCTTCGGCAATTTCCTCGTTCAACGCTGCTTCGAGCACGGTACACCTGAGCAGGTCGTTGCCATTGCACAGGCTATTCGCGGCAACACTCTCAGCTTGAGCATGGATCCATTCGGTTGCCACGTGGTGCAGAAGGCCTTTGACTGCGTTCCCGAGCAATACAAAGCTATCATGGTCCATGAGTTGCTTCGTCGTATCCCGGAGACTGTGATCCACCGATATGCATGCCACGTCTGGCAGAAGCTCTTCGAACTGCGCTGGAGCGACTCCCCACCCCAGATCATGCGATATGTCAACGAGGCCCTTCAGGGTATGTGGCACGAGGTTGCCCTCGGAGAGACTGGTAGCTTGGTTGTCCAAAACATTTTCGAGAACTGTCTCGAGGAAGATAAGGTATGGTACACCCTTTGGAACAAGCAGCATTCATGGTCCTACCATGCTTGATGGCTCTCCATCTATCCATATTTCGATCTATCGTAACTGACTGTGTCATTAGCGTCCTTGCATCAACGAGGTTTTGGCGAGCATTGATGTCATCTCCCATGGTCAGTTCGGCAACTGGTGCATCCAGCACATCTGCGAGCACGGCGCCCCAGCCGACCGCAGCCGCGCCGTTGACCATATCCTTCGATTTGCTACGGACTACAGCGTGGATCAGTATGCTTCCAAGGTGATCGAGAAATGTCTCAAAATTGGAGGTGGCGAGTTCCTTGAACGCTACTTGGAACGTGTCTGTGAGGCTCGACCTGATCGCCCTCGCATGCCGTTGATTGACAGTGAGTTACCCTTACAACCTTCGTGGTCGATCATGAACTAACATATGAACAGTTGCTGGCGACCAATTTGGCAACTACTTGATTCAATACATCCTTACCAACAGCAGCAACCATCATCGCGAGGTGGTCGCCTCCCATATCCGCAAGCACATGGTGTCCCTCCGCGGTTCCAAGTATGGTTCGCGCGTTGCCATGTTGTGCTGCAACCCAGCCATGGCTACCCGCCCAGGTCCTCCCGGAAGCCTTCTTCCTCCGCGCTACGGCAATGCCCATCGCGGCGGCGGATATGGCGGCTTCCGCTAAGCTCTTTCCAATGGCAACTCGTATGTTCGGCGGCTCTCCTATCGACAAGTTTATGCATAATCACGTTGGCTGTCTTGAGCATACTATGCATTTGGGTAATATGGACGTACTCGCCGTCGTCGCTTATGATCTCCAAAAAGGTACGGGTATATCCCAAAAGTAGCTACGCTTGATGTCGAAAGAGTTGTTCCAAGCCGTTGGCATACAAAAGATGGTACATGTCATATGGCATGTCAGGTTAGCATCATTTTATTGTCTTGTTTACCGCGGTATTTCTCAGTCGGAGACGACAGTTGGCAGAATTAGCGTGGTATGTAGACGATATGGTATGGTGAGCTTGGAGCGCTTGAGTCTCGAAGCATACTTATCGTCTTGCACAAAAGGGTAATGATGGTGATGGACATGGACAGCATGGCTAGATGGCAGCTCGGGCAATGTATGCATTTTTCTTTCTCTGGATTAGGTAGTATCTCCAGACTGGGCTCAGGGTTTGTGAAAAACGCGTTACCTATGAGAATGTCTTGAGTGCATCTTCAAAAAAAAATCAATTCTCAATAGGATGTTATGAACATTGACACACTTTGGTGATGAGTTGAAGTCGGAGCTGGGATGGGCGAGCCCGAGACGATTGCGACCTTCGGAGATGGTTCGATGGCTTTGGTTCGGGGCTACGGCGGCCAGGGTTCGGTCTTGTGATGACGTCGACTGCCACCCCCAAACTACCTCTCAGCAAAACAAAACAGGAATACGTTTTTGATCGAAACTGCCTCCCCATTATGAATCAAAAAGAACTCTAGACCTGGAAAGGACCGATGAATTAATTTTTTTAATTCATCTTTTTTGCTTGGATAATGCATGCATGCACCGATGCCGTAAACTACGCGGCAGCATGCCGGGCGGCAAGGTTTAAGGAAGTGAAAGTTTGGAAAATGCCGATGTGGGCGCGGCAGATGCCGAACACTTTTTTTTTTTTTTTTTTTTTTTTTTTTTCCTTTTTTTTTTTTTTTTGGTCGTCCCCTTGCGGACGTACGACGACGTTTGAAATGGTCCTACTACCTATGTACATATGTAGACTGTGAATATGTATGTATGTATGTATGTACTTTACTATGTGTTGTGTATGTGGAGTGTGGATAGTGCGTGTTTATTTGTGTTATTGATGACGGTTCTTAAGGGTTTCTTATGTATGTAGAGAAATGAAGGCCGGTACACAAATATATATAAGCTTCTTAGTCCATGATCCTTTCCTTTTTGCATGTCGATACCATAAGTACATACGTATTGCTTGGATGGAATACGAACCAATAACGACGACGGTGATATGTTTTTATTTATAAGCTTTTTACGGAATTATGATGTTTCTAGGGAAATTACATGTAATAAGGTTGGGCAAGTGGTGGTTACACCTACGTGATTTTTATATCTACACTCCGTTCGTTACATAGACTGCTGCGCCGTATTGCTATCGCTCTTCGAATGATCTTCCACCGCTTTTTATGGTGTCATTCAACTCGCCATCCTTCTTACGAACCACAACAACAACAGACAACCACAGCTTTCTTTACCTTTATATATCCCGTCCGCAACAGCAGTAGCACCAAGCACTATAGAATCCAACCACCAACAAACAAATGAGCCGGATTCCTCACTCGCAAGCTCATCCGATGTCCAGTCCACCGATACTACTCCAACGACAACGGTAACAGCATCAACGGCAACACATGGGCAGCAGCCCTACTCCAAGGATCCTTCGCCCCAAACTACCGTTACACCATCCCTCTTAACGAACAGCAAAGAACTGAGTGCATCGCTACCTGGCCACTACCGCTCCCTTCCAACTTATTTAAGTTGTACGAGTCAGCTAACCATGCCGAGTTTCTGCGGCCAGGAGAGCAACTGTTTATGCTACTACGCTAGCGTGCGGGTTAGAGGATAAGTTTCTCAGAATTCTGAGCGGTACAGACGAGGATAGGAACCTATTATATTCCAATATCGGTGCATTGCTACTTCGAAGATTCAGAGTGTAGGGAGATGAGAGAGAAAAGTGTAGGAAGTTGCTCAGGGAAGCGGGGGGAAGGGGGGTTGAATTGCTAGTGGAGAGCCGAAGAGTATTAGAGGAAGGGTAGTTACCGTGAGGAGACAGGTTATGAGAGGGTAAGATTGGCGTGGAGTGGGTTGTTGGGTGTAGGGGATGTGTGGCGGGGTATAATTGGTTTCGGTTCAATCCAGACATGATTGGGGACAAAGAGATGTAATGATACGAATGGAGGAAAAGAGAGTGGTATCGCGGGTATAGCTGAGAAGGATAGGGGAAAGGGGAGAGCAGCCTGGAGAGAGAGGTTATGTAGGGGTGGGGCTGGAAGATATGGGGAAGTTACCCCTTTGTTGATATTGCTTTCTTTAGGAGAGAACGATCGGAAGGGGGGGTGGTGGGTTAGCGACTTTGGAGACCCGGAAGCCGACTCGCTCACAGGAGTGGGCAAAGGACTTTAGTCGTCATGGCTTCACGGCCATGCTATATTCGTCCGAATTCAAAAGTTTTTTTTCATGAGAGCGAACGCGCCGCTGCACAAAGGAACAAGATTGGAAACGTAAAAGAATCAGATATCGATCTGGATTAGAAATCCGAAGGTGCAGTGAGGGGGCGATGGTTTACAGTCAAAAAGTAGCTCTTCCGAATTATTTCGCAAGGCCGTATCGCTGATCTAGTGTTTAGTTGAACGTCTTTGGGTAAAAGGTCAATGACGATTTTATGGTTGATCGAGCACTTGGTATGCTCTGTCAAATCAATCGCGCTGTTGCGACGAGTCTAGAGGTACTCTTGAATATTGAATTTACTTTCGTAGTCAGTGATATCCCAGATATCAAACACCGCCATTATACTTTCTGGTCACTCTCACCGCTTGAAATGGATGAGATGTGGATTATGTCTGACTTTAGATATTAGTTGTGGCCATCAGTCTTGATGGAGAACTACGAACAGATCCGCGCAGAGATTAAGGCAAACGAGGTAGCATGGGGAAAAAAGGTCCCCAGGGCGTTATAGCGTGGGGTTGTGAAGATAAATAAAGTCCGCAGTTCTTTGATAAATGTACCGCAGGGAAAAGCTATGCGGATATCTATGAAGTAAAATGGAAGAGCCGTACTGATATTGCCGTAAGTTATACAAGTCTAGTTTTTTCTATAGTGGATCATTGCGACCACCAGTTCCTCATACACACTGAAGGTATGTCTGCCTTTCTGATATTTATGTAGATCGAGCCACATCAAAACGTACTTGTGCCATCTGGATCAGAACAAAATTTTGTTCAAGTCGAGCGCGACTTCTCCGATCTGGAGATCAGGATTGAACAGCTACTACACGACTCTTACCCAACGAAATTAATTGCGCAGGATAATGCAAAAACCTTCTGCGACTGATATCTATCTTGCTCCAGCTGCACAAGCTTGATATTGGCGCCAATTAGTTCGCTTTTGGTCTGAAGTGAGTTTTTCGTCCAAGACCGTGGGCACTCGTTGATGAAGAAACAGCTGAAGGGTGTGCCGTTCGAAAGATGTAACTAATTCGATACAGCATACAAACCATCGCCGAGGATCAAACTCACTATCCCGCCTGAGAAAAAGTTGATACAACGGTGTTAGTGACTAGTGCACACAATGAGATGTCGAGCCAGTTGAGACGGAACGAGTATTCCAAAAGGGTGTTTTGGATGATTATACGTAGTAACATAAACATTTCACACTGATAAACCAGCTTGTCCAATCAGCACGACTTCCATTTCAGTGTCTGTGAGAAACGTAGTGGTACCTAGGTAGTTACTGTGTAAGCTATTATTGTTTAAACAAGGTGCGGTAAGTGCACCTCACGTGCAATTCTTGATTACATGTACCTAGGTAGTTATGCGTGACGGTGGAGTGATATCTCTATGGCATATGCCGAAGTGCCGATGATGAAAAATAAGCCTTACCTCATCAACGCGCTAGGCGAGAGAGAGCTAGAGCCCTTCCCTGCGGCCCCGAGCGGACGGCGCGCGACCAGCGGCCAGAACTCGGAATTCTCGGCGACGTCACCATGAAGGCTCGCCTTGCCGCTCTTCTTTTCCCTTCTCGATTGATAAAAGAGGAGCCTTTTCCCTCCGTCATTGACTGCTTCTTCTTCTTCACTACACATATCACACAAACTCTACGATATTACGATAAACATCCAGTTATCTTATCCATTGCTTTGGCTTTAGGCTCCACGCACCGACCGAAGAGAAAAGTTCCTGGCGCACGACACTCACCGACGTACTTGTCGCGAGCTACCCAACCAATTGATTCCGAAATCCATTGAGATTGAGACGAGAAGAGAATTATAGAAAGAGAAAGTCCGTGGAAAAGTTATAACACACCATGAAGATTCTTACAAAAGAAGAGGAGCAGGCGCATTACAAGTACGTTGATTACCCATCTTTTTTAAGTTATCACGTCACCTCATGTCATCCACCACTAAATATTCAACTCGACACTATCTTGTTACCCCTCTTCCTTTCCTATGCCCGAAACGCGCCCAATTTCCCAAAAGGAAGCACAATATGAGTCCTAACGTCATAACTACAGTGCCACAGTCAAAGGCGGCATAATCGGCGGTCTCGCAGGGCTCGCCCTGGGTAGCGGAGCCGTCGTTCTCGCAAGTAGACGGTACCCCAGTTTCCGCGCCCTTACCGTGCCCTTCCGCGCCTTCCTAGGTGCATCCGCCGGATCCTTCGCTGCCGTCATCGCCGCCGACCGCGCCTCCGCCCGCTTCGACATCGAGCACAACCCGGAGAAGAAGCGCGAACTCGAGCGCGAAGCCCAACGCAATGCCCTCTACGAATCCAACAAAACCATCATCCAGCGCGCCGGCGACTGGGCCTCGGAAAACCGCTACCCCATCCTCTTCACCTTCTGGGTCGCCTCCATGGCCGGCTCGTGGGTTGTCGTGAACCGCAAGTCGCACATGAGCGGCGCGAATAAGCTCGTGCAGGCGCGTATGTATGCGCAGGGCCTGACGCTCGGGGCGTTGCTCGCGAGTTTTGCGTTTGAGGCGGACGATGCGACCAAGGGGAAGGGTAGATGGGAGACGATCAAAGTGCTGGATCCAAATGATCCCACACATAAACATTTGATTGAGAAAAGGATACATCATGAGCGTTATGCTGGGGAGGACCAGTGGAGAGGTGAGTTCTTTTGATCTCTATGTATGCATAAAAAGAATGTAGGCCTAACGTGTTGATGTGTAGAAATGGTCGAGGCCGAAGAGGCGAGGATAAATGCCCGCAAGGAGGCTGCGAAGGCGAAGCAGCACGAGCAGGAAGCTCAACAGAAGGAGTCGAAAGCTCAACAGAAGGAGTCGAAAGCTGATAAAGCTTCGTCGTCGTAAAACCGAACAACATATTCATAACGAGAAAGAAGGAATATGCGATACGATCCACTTTTTTCCGACCGATCGACATAGTTATCGTTGATCCGGTCCCAACCCTCCAGCGATTGTTCATAAACAAACCAACCACGACGACAGTTAATGGTCTCCTCCTATTCCTCCTCCCTCTATGTCTTATCATCTTTCTCGAAATTCTTCCTCTGGCGGCATGCGTTGAATGGGCACTTCCTTCCAGTATTCATTGTTGTTCCAATGTCATCTTTTTTCCACCCACAGCATTTTTATGTACTACCACCACAATTATCTCAAATTTTTTTTTTTTTTTTTTTTTTTTTTTTTTTTTTTTTTTTTTTTCGCAAATCAACTTCTTTTCCTGCATCCGCTTTAATGAGAATGTAGACCGAGCGCAGTTAGAACAAAAGGGAAATGACTGAATGGGTTAAGGAAGGGGAGAGTAAAGAGGGAAAAAAAAAAGTCCTTTTCTTTTCCTTTTGGGGCGATGAAGTAAAAATCGTGCTTGTGCACCCTTCTCCGTATATATAGAATGTATATATGATGGAATGGATGAGCTTTATATGATCCACTTCTTGTATCTTCTTCTCTGTGTCCATTCTCTTTTTAAAAATGGTGGGTGTTATCGTTCCTTCATCACTCTACATAACTAAACCCAATTCACTCGATCAAAAATACCATATTCTCCTCTCCACATCATCATCTCATTTCATCTCGTACCCTTCCCCTTTCCTTTTCCTTCCGCACACACGCACACGCATCACGTATCTCCCCTCTCGCTCTTTTCTTGACACTCATTTTGCGATGTGGAAGATAAGATAGGATCCTCGTCGCATACTTGTTCATTTATACATGCACATGGGGAGCCGGAAATAAGGAGAGAGGGAGGGTGGATATACACGAAAGCATGTAACAAACTTTAACTATAGAGTAGATAAGTTGGGAGATGAGTACATACCTATGTAGGTTAGGTATAGAGTAAGTTACTGTGTTAAAAACAAACAAACCAAACGTACCTATCTACCTAACCAGTATCCATAACTAGCTATAAACTTTTTTTTCTCTCCCGACATCTTCAATCCCCCAATCTCAAATAGCGTCATTCTCATTCACTTCTCCCTCTTCAAGGTTTTGTATTCTTAATTACCTGGACTTATTTCTTCCGAATCACCTTGTTTGTACGTTATATTCGCAAATACTTGCTAAGGGTAAGTATGTAAAAAGCAAGGCTGTGTGTTTTGCTACATAAAGAAGGAGCAATTTCTACGTTAGATAACTGTACATTTTTGCCCCCTTCACTCATACATTCGATGCACAATGGATTCGAGATTATTGGTTTCGTAGTTAACTTAGGTACGTATCTCCGCTAACTCTTATTCCCGTTCGTCAGGAAGAACGAAAAAACAACGTTCATATAGAGATGGGGAAAACGGGTGGAAGCAAGAGTAAAAGCTGCTGGAAGCAAGTAACAACGGCTCTGTTAAATACATGCTGAGAAAGGGAAACGAGAAGGTGAGAGGGATAAAACTACCAAAGTAGACAGATACTCTTTTTTCCACAACAAAGGAAAGAAAGATCCCCCATACCCAAAGTATACTCGGTGAGAAAACGTATATCCACAGTAAGGATCCCCTCGGTCGCGTTCACTGGTCAGGGACGTTTCTAGTGTATATTTTGGTATCTGTGTTGATACCGTGTTCTGGCGACCATTCACGACCCCACTCTCGTTCGTGCGCTTTCCACGGAGAAGAAATCCAGAGCTGAAGGAAATTCTTCCAATAGCGAGGCTTACTCCCGAGTCCCCACCTCAGCCCTCTTCACATCCCCCCTGACCTCCATCAGCCTTCTTCTCGAAAGCCCACTCAAAGAAATCGAACCGATTCCCCTTGGGATCCTTTTCGAGTTCCTCGATGCACCTCTCGGGCGTAAGCACCTCATCTAATATCCCAATCCTCTTCTTCCAATCCCTCGCTGCTACGCTATCCGGCTGCGTGTGCACAACAAAGAACTTGCGGTACGATTGACGCTGCTCAATCACCATACTGCTAAAATGCTCAACCATTACGGTATTTGCCGCGTTCTGGGAGAGTTTGAGGGCCTTGAAGAAGGTTTCTGACACCTGAATACCGTCGCGGCGTTTAGAGATAATAGGGAAGTAGTCGACCGGAAGGTCATGAGGGGAGTTGATGGAATCGGTGTCTTGCTCGATGTAGCGGGATGCTTCAAGGAGTTCATAGAGGTCAAGGCGGGGCTTGTGGGTAAGGTCTCCAGCGTCAATAGCTTTCTCGTGCGTGATGACTGTGTCGTAGAGGTATTGCATTAGCTCTGGACGCACACCTAGACGCCAAGGGAGGAAACCATCATCGACACGGCGCCATGGGTCAGCAGGGCCGTCAACGGCGCGACACGCTTCGATTTTCGCAAGGAAGTGTTTAATAAGAGTGAGAGCTTGTTGAGGCTTGTGGTTAAAGACATCGTCGGTGATAAATATGATACCTCCGTGGGGGAAAATCTCGATACGGTCGTAACGGTACTCAATTAAGTGTGGAGGAAAGACGGATGGTACAGATGTATCGAACTCGAAGCCAGCTTGGTGGCCGATGGACCAGATGCGTACTTTGGCGGCAAGGATTTGGAAGAAGTCTGGTATTTCGGCGAATAGCTCAAACTCTGGGTGCGCGATTATTATGCCACTACCTCCCCGTGCGATTTCTTTCCTAAAAGCAGTCCAACTACCGTCGGACCAGAAATTGTACACCTCGACATGATGGATCAACAGCCATCGCGTAAGGGTCTCCAATTCTTCCACGTGGTCCTTAGGGTGAAAGATCAGGAAAGCTCGCTTATCTAGAGTGGCATCTCTGTCATTGTCGCCATTGTAGACAAACATGTCTTTGCAATCCAACTTGCATATTTCTTCAGTCCATTCCTTGAGCTTTAGCGTTGAAATATACTCTGGAGACTGTTCCAAGTTGGTCTGCAAAGACAAAACCGGTGGGGCGGGCGGCGGCGCAACTGTTTCGGGCTGGTCGGTATTTCCCATGGTCACATCAATATTAGTCGTAACTTGGGCGTCATGGGTTGACTCTTGTTGGACTGAGCTTTCTGTCTTGTGCTGCGGAGGAGGATGACTAAGCCGAGGCTGAACGTTTTGTTGTTGAATTGCGGGAGGTTCCACAAAGCCTGGTACTTGCGTTAGCACGACGTTCAATTACCGGATGGGGAATGTCTAACCTAGCGGAGGTACTGCAACATCAGGCAACCAGCCATGTGTAAAATGGCAGCTTTCTGCTGTCTTTGGGCAATATCCCTTGGTCCAGAGGTAACAAGTGAATTGATCAGCGGTCCGGTGTTCATCGTAGCGTACTGGTGGGTGTTTGTACCCTACAGGAGGTTTCCAGCTGAGGGGAGGGTTTGCAATTTGGCCAGTGTATTCATGTCGAGATCGGCATCTGTCCGATCCATTTCTGCATTTCCATTGGTTCCAAAAAAAGCATGTCATATCGGATAAATTTGCAGAACTTGGTGGTTCATTGGGATCAATGTCGATAGGTTGTCGTCCCTCCTTGTCTGGAAGCCGCCCAGTGTTCCAATGCGCGAATTTGCATATGTTAGCAGATTTGGTACAGCCATATTGACCCCTTAGCCAGAACCTGGTATGATGTTAGCAAAAATGCGCCCGAGATCCTTACAGACAGGAGTCAAGTTTCAACATACAAACACGTCAAAGTATTTTTTATGTGGATTGCATATGAATCAATGAAGGCACCGGCACCAGGTCTGTCTCTGAGAGGCACTTCATTTTTGTCAATGGGTTCTGGCCTGCTGTTACCGTAACCTGTGTTCGCAAGTAGTCCCGTATTCTCGTGAGCAAAGTCGCAATCTTCTGCAGATGCACTACAGCCGTGCTTTCCACGCAGCCAAAAGTAACATGTCAGAGGTGGATCAGCGTATTTTCCGGGCACTCTTCCATTCCAGTCTGAAACCTTGTACATGCGACCTGAGGGGCTTGCATCTCGATGCATGAACCGGCAATTTTGCGCAGTAAATCTGCAATTGTTCCCATTCCTATAATCATAGCAAATCAGTGGAATCTTGCCTATTTCAAAAGACTGTAATGGTCGTTTCGGTGAAGGTGGTGGGGATAAGTCCTCTACAACTCGGCGTAGCCCTGATTCGCGACGCCCAAAAGGATTATCGGCGGTGCTTGTTTGCGGAGCCCTTGGTGGCGGTCTTCCTGTTGGTGTACCATTAACGAATTCCAATGAACTTGGATCTGGCGTTCCTTCAGCCTGGAAATGTTTCCTGCCTTTGTTTTGTGATTGCAGTGTTGTATAAAGCTTATCGCTCTTCCATTCTCTCGGTCGCGGTTTTGGTTGGTTGATCATTTTGATGGGTCTTGGAACTTTTGCCGCATTTACATTATTGGAACGTATGGTTTTGGCAACTGGCACTGAATTCGAAGGGCCTGAAGTCAAGACTTTCTTTGCTATGCTAGACTTGTTACGTGCGTTGATAGATGAGTTAGCATTGTTGGGAGCTTTTGAAAGATTTTCCTTCTCTGCGTGTTCCCTTGCATTCGAAACCGTTGGTCCATTTTGATTATCCTGCTCAGAGGGAGTGGCAAGCTCTGCAGGTCTGTTCTGTCTTTCTTTACCAGTCTTTCTTCGCTTTTGCTTGGAAGTGATTTCCTCTAAGAGCGAGTCTTCAGTGGTAGCCGAGTCCGCATCCGATGGTGCTTCTGAAGAAGAGGGAGAAACGTCCAAAGGGCCCCTTCTATTCGACGACAATCTTCGCCTCTGCTTTCCTTTGGCGTTCGACCCTTCTCCTTTGCTTTGTAGGGTCCTTCGCCTGCTTAGCAGCAAAGGTAAATCATCATCGTCATCATCGCTCGGGATCTTTCGAGCCTGGGCAAGCTTTCGCCGTTTCTTCATGCGTTTGGTATGACGCTTGGCCTTTGCTTCTGCTGCTTTGTCTTTGGACTCTTCAAACATATCGTAGTGGTCAACGACCATCTTATAAAAGGCATCTTCGCCCATTTCAAGCTTCTGCGCGTTCCAATGGTCGAGCAGGTCGGTTGTCCCTGCAAAATGCTCTAAGGGTTCCCATGTGCATTCGTGGAGAGGATAGCCGACCCATTTTATAAGATACCTGGTACCGTTGCCATCGGGATCTTGTCCCTCAGAGAAGATGCATTCCACGTCATACTCATCTTCTGCTTCATCGGCAGGTACGGTTGATGTAATGGAGACCTCATCTGTATCATACTCTCGATCGTACTCCTTGAGGTTCATTGTGATTTGCATCGTGTGTTTGTTGGCGTCGAAGAACAAGGGCCCTGATTGGCCAGACCTTTTGGCGGACGGGCACAGCGGGATCTTCCTTGATGTTGCTGGTGAAGAATGCCGCGTTGCATATGGTGACGGGAGCGAGCCCTCGGCCTGCTTATAAGTGACATGTGCTCATCAGTAGGTGAAAGTGAATGTAGAAGACAGCGAGGAATCGCTGTGTTCCCATGTTAACTGCTCTCCGTGGCAAGAGCATGCACAAGTG
Organism: Periconia macrospinosa; assembly: GCA_003073855.1. Classification (NCBI taxonomy): domain Eukaryota; kingdom Fungi; phylum Ascomycota; class Dothideomycetes; order Pleosporales; family Periconiaceae; genus Periconia; species Periconia macrospinosa. The sequence goes on from KZ805523.1 coordinate 42,845, forward strand.
AAGTCTACCGTCACGTCACGTGGGAAAGTGGTCCGTTCGCCGCATGCCGAGCAGGAGCAAGCATCCCCGAGCTCTTGCTTTATCCACCACGACGAGGCAGCCGAATAAACCAACAACAACGTCCTTACTGCAATATACTGTGCCTGTTCATACGTATACATTCTCCCTCAACTCGTACTTGCGGCCCCTCTACCTACAGTCTTTGACACACACACCCCACACTCTCTACACACCCCACCTTCACCGCAACTCACACGAATCACCCCCTCGCCTGCGCCCACCGCAACTATGGCGAACGACGAATATGATGTAAGTGTCCACAACAACACTGCCATGTCCTGCGGGTATACTGACTATGGCTTGTCCAGTTCCTTTTCAAGGGTAGACAATCCTCAGCATCTCCTCGTATCGGCCGTACTAATTCCCCGCAGTCGTGCTCATCGGAGACTCTGGTGTCGGTAAATCCAACCTTTTGAGCCGATTCACTCGCAACGAGTTCAACCTTGACTCCAAGTCGACCATCGGAGTCGAATTCGCCACACGGTCCATTCAGGTAGACGCCAAAACCATCAAAGCGCAGATTTGGGACACTGCGGGCCAGGAGAGATACCGCGCCATCACCTCAGCATACTACCGGGGCGCAGTCGGGGCCCTTCTCGTCTACGACATTAGCAAGCACCAGACATACGAGAATGTGACCAGGTGGCTGAAGGAGCTTCGCGACCATGCCGACTCTAACATCGTCATCATGCTGGTCGGTAACAAGAGCGATTTGAGACATCTGCGCGCAGTCCCCACCGATGACGCCAAACAATTTGCCAGTACGTCCTGATGACAGATTTGCGCCGCTTTGTTGCTGAAATGCTAACATACCGGGTGTGCAGGTGAAAACAACTTGTCCTTCATCGAAACGTCTGCCTTGGACGCTAGCAACGTCGAGCTGGCCTTCCAAAACATTCTCACAGGTATGACTAGAATTTACCCCAACACCCACATGCATACCACGCCTCCGCATTGAATCGCTTTGTTGGGTGTATATGACTGCACTTCCCAACCCGCAAGGCTTCCCCCTCCACATTTAACCCACCAGCCACTTCCCATGACTGCTAGACTGATGCTAATAACCCATGCAGAGATCTACCGTATCGTGTCCAGCAAGGCCCTCGACCAGGGAGAAGGCAGCCAGAATGTTCTCGGCGGCGAGCGCAAAGTGCTAGAAATAAGCAAGTCAGCCGACACAGAAGCGAAGAAGGGTTGCTGCTAGACAGCTTCTCATGTCTTCCTCTCCTCAACCGTAGTCATTTGCCGACGCTTGCCCCATGAGGCGGATCCAGCGCATGCCGGGGGAGGCCTAATCTCAGAGGCACATCACGCACATCACACACATAACAAATAATACTGCACACCCCACGCTGTCGTACAATGGAACACGTCTTCTCATGCGAACGCTCCTCATGTGTCACGCGAAACAAGGGAATGGCTTCATTTGGTCAGGCGTTTCTTCTTCTTTCTTTTTTGGAGAACTAAACATGCTTGCTGGATGGGTTCAGGGCGGGTATATTTTCCAACGATGGTGATGTGTGTGTATGTAGATTGGCTGCGTTTACTTGGAATCCTTTGTTGGTCTGTCTGTTTTTACTTTTTTTTGAAGGGTGTGCGTTATCATCTGCTTTCTTTTGTGGACTTCGATTACTGTTCTCTGTTCCTCTCTCTCTCTCTCTTCCTTTGGTCTTGCATGCGTGCGGCAATCACACACATCGACAACCCACATCCCCACCCCCTTCTTACATTTATTTTGGAGCCAGTAATGCGGTATGCTACCTTATGCTTTGAGCTGCTGTAGTTTACGATTAGATGCAATGTTAACAGCTGAGACGTAATTATTCCCCCCTCCTCCCCGCCCTCTATAAATAAGATGTCGTGACAATGTGTTTTTTGAAAGGGGCGTAGTAAGTATATGTAAGAGTGACGCTTGCTTCAGCGAATATCCATCACCACTCCGTAATTAAGAAGATTACATCTTCAAAAGGGCTGAAAAGGCTATAGTTAACTTACTTCCCGTACAAGTTTATAGTTATACACACATATGTACGTACAAACACACCACCCTAACCACCAACCCCGCACCCCAAACCCTTCAAAAAAGCTTATTAAATGAAATTAAAAAACCCTACAACTTCTCCCCCTCAACCTTCTCCCCCTTGGAACCACCCTCCCCATCGCCCTCGACATCCCCAACCTTAACCCCCTCAACACCGACCTCCTGCCCGGGCTCCACATCCTGCGGGACGGGGGGACCGGTAAAATTCTTACGCCCTCTAACAAAGTACCAAACGACACTAATCAGGGCGAAGCCAGCAAAAACGACGCTCGCGTAGTTCATGCTGGCGGCCTCGACGGGGAGACTGACGGGCATGCAGAACAGGACGACGGCGAGGCAGATCCAGACGAGCATGGAGACGTTGATGAAGTAGCCGAAGCGGCCGAGGCTGAAGGACGAGTGTGCGACGGCGCGGCGGCCGCGGAGGACGGATATGAGGATCGGCATGCCGTACGAGGTGGATAGGCAGATGGTGGCGACGCCCGTGAAGGAGTTGAAGGCTGCCGTGCTGCCGAAGTAGATGAGGCCTAGGAGGCAGTCGACGGCGGTGGAGAGGAAGAGCGCGTAGAGTGGCATGTCGAAGCGTTTGGAGACTTGGGCCCAGAGGCGCGAGCCGGGGATGGCGCCGTCGCGCGCGAAAGCGTAGGTGCAGCGCGACGCGGCGGTCAGGGCGCCGACGCCGGCGAAGAAGAGGATGCCGAGGATGAGGAAGAGCAGGCCGAAGCCGCCGGCGGCGGAGCCCGTGACGGTTTTGAAGAGCAGGCCGATGGGTTGGCCGTTGGCGACGTCGAGGAGGAGTTGCACGTCGGGCAGGACGAAGAGGATCGGGATCAGGTAGATGATGCCGGTTACGCCTGCGGCGGCGACGGAGAGGACGATGGCTTTGGGGACTTCGCGTTCGGGGTTTTGGACTTCCTCGCACATGGCGGCGACCATGCCGTAGCCTGTGAGTGTGTAGGCGGCTTGAAGGAGACCGACGAAGAAGGCCCAACCGGAAGGCCTTGGGGGTGAAGGTTAGTGTTTGGGTTTCGTGATGTTGGGGTGATGGAGGGGGGGATCTGGTACGTACCATCCTGATGAAGAAGCGTCGTAGTGGGTGAAGACGAATTCGCCGCTTCGCTTTGTGTCGGCCATGCTCAGGAGAGTGACGAGGATAATGACAACGCTGCTAGCGGTCCAGTAGATGCAGACCTTGTTGATGAGGTCGAGGTATTTGGCTCCAAAGATATTGACCAACATGCACACCAGCATGACGGCCCAGAACATGAGGATCGTCTGATACGCATTGGGCACAAAGTCCTCTTTCCACAGAGTGATGGCACTCAGAATCAGCTGGCCACCGCTGAAGTTGATACTCAACGTTACCGTCCAGTTACCGACTAGGGTCAACCACCCAGTGACCCAAGAAGCTACGGGCGCATATTTGCGGGTGGACAACATGGCGGACCAGTAGTAGACACCTCCTGCAGTGGGATAGACGGCGCAGATTTCGGCGAGGGAAGCGGCAATGGAGAGCGAGATCAAGGATACGAGCACCCATCCCCAGAGGATGGTTACGGATTGGCCGTCGGTAAGCGTGATGTACATGGTCGTGGACAGACCGAAGGGAACAGCCATGATAGCAAAGGATCTGAAAAGGTTGTTAGAATATGGCGGATTGAAAAAAATGGCCTGCATCCCACATACAATCCGAGAACGCTGAGCATAGAAAGATTCCTAGGCAATTCGCTCGCGTAACCCATCTTTGCGAGAGCTGCATCTGCGCGGTCATCCGTAGCGGATGCGCGGCGGTTCGTTATGCTCATGCTGCGCGACATGTTTGCGTGGTATGTCGATCCAATTGCGATTGTCGAATTATTAGGTTTCCCCCTCCTATTTGGGTGATGTGGGAGAAATGCGAAAGATGAGGGCAAAGCGCAACGTTATGAAGCCGGCGCATATGACTCCCCCTCTCAAGCTGGAGCTATTACGTTGGTCGTTCGGTCCCAAAAACAACCAGGGAACCAGGGACGGGAAGCTAACCAGGACTTATCGTGGGTCAGCTAACGGGCTAGTGTACAATGCGATACCCCTTCCCCGCTATGTTTGTCCGAAGTCGCGTGCGTGCAGTAGAGAAACGCAGGAATCGAAGACAATGGCGACGTCGCGGTGGGTGAGATGCGAGGCGGACGAGATAAACTTTTTAAGGCAGAAGCAGCTTCCCGGTTGACGATTGCAGCCTCGTGCGTCATGCAGGGTTGGATCTCAGAAAGGCCAAAGTCTCGACTTTTGTGGTTCCATTGACGGTGCGGTGCGGTGCTTCGTCGGTGTAGGATTTCAGGTGACATGGGTCCGATACGGGCAGAGATAGGAGTGAGCGAGATAACACCCGCCCGCGATGATTGTGAGGTGCCATTGTCATTGATAACAGGAGATAGATTCGTTTCTTTGTCGTCGTTTAGGGGTTGTTTCGGTCTTTGTACAGGATGCCTGGGCACATGTTATATATGTAATTCATGCTGTAGTTAGTACTACGTGCTGCACATGGGTCGGAGAATTAGATGCATGTCAACGAGCTGTCCAGATATTAACCGTTCCATTGTTTGCATACTGTCATCTGTTTGGACATATGCCGGACATGAGCGATTTGGCTGACTGATCAATTGATGGTGAGAGAAAGGTACCTAGGTAGGTAGTCTGTCCATTAGTACCTACCTAGGTACTTACATAAGATACCCGGATGTTATGCGGTCCAGTTGAAGAGCAGGGCATGAATTGGACACGTTTTTGATTTGACTAATTAATGATTTAATCACCAACGAGAGTAAAGGTCGTCACGGCAATCAGAGTGAAAGAGAGGCTAAAACGGAACATTGTAAGTGAGCTAACTAACTAGCGGGGAAGGGACGACCCGAAAAGCAGCTTGCGCCACACCTACTAGCCACACTTACCACACGTTACACGAATCACGACGCCCACTTTACGCGGTTGACGCGCCGCCATCCCTCCCTCCACCTATTCACTTCTCCCTCCACTTTCAACTTTTGCATGGGCGCAATCATCGCCATTGTGCGCTACCAATGGCGTCTAGGTAAGCATACCGCAGAATTCTGACCCTTTACCTGGCTATCGGTGTGCTAATTGATCATCACAAATTCACAGATTCGTCGACTTGACGAAAGACAACTCCGATGGTGAAGACGGATCACTGTCCAAGTTGTACCCACGAGTCCCCGACAGACCAAGGATACGCACTCCCGTGCCTCTACCTGAAAATGTGCGACATCTCTTTCCTCACCACACGCGTGAACCGGTGAACAGCTACCCGGCGACCGCACCTATAGGCAATCCTTCCACCTCGCCGTACTATAGTCCCTACGCTACATCTCGTGCCTCCAATAATACTAAAACGACTTCGTCTTCCTTTTCTACGAACAATGGCGCTTTCAAAAATTATGTTCCTGTTCAAGGAGGGATTGCGAAAGAAGACCCATACTCTGAAAAGCGAAGAAAACTATCAACTGCTACCGGCGCATCGACTTTCCCGCCACAGCCCATTTACAACACCCAACCACCGCCACTGAATAATGCAAGTAGGGCGTCTTCTGTTCAGTCACTAAACACCGTACTCAACTCCAACGGCGCCGTGACACCACTGAGGAACAGCACTGCCGCTTCCCAGCCACGAGCCCACCAATTCGTAAAAGCTCCCGTAGAGCATCGCCAAACCTACGACGGCCCATCACTCATGAAATATCCCGCTTTTCAGACGCCCCCCTTGGAAACGTCCCGGAATGGCTCAACTCACGCGCACTTACAATCGACAACTGCTCCTACTCGATCAGCAGCTCCTTCTAATCCCACTGTACATACATCCCCGGCGGCGCTTTCTGTGGCACTAAGTGAAGAAGAAAACCATTTCCTCATTTATCTCAAGGAGGTGAAGAAACTAAAATGGGGAGAGATTACAGAAGCCTTTAACCGCTACTATCCTGGGCGGACATACCCGAAGTTACAGAGCACCTACTCAACAAAACTAAATAAACGGGATAGGTCAAAAGACCCACCCATATGGACAGTACCTCCCTCATATGACTCAGAAGCTGCCTCTCACTCTGCGTCTCCAGCTGTACCGGTTATTCCGAAGCAGCCAAAGTATCACCCTGCTCCAGCCTGGCAAGAACCCGTTACCTCAGTGGAACGCTCCCCAATCATAGAGCCTCGTCGTGAGCGCCCTCGACGTGCTATATCTGTCAAAGATTACACCTGGGCCACACTGGGAGAGCCACAATTTACCGAGAAGGAAGAGAATGACTCGTTGGCTTCGAAATCTATAGAACCGCCGGAATCACTCCAATCGGCCCCGGAAGTAGCTATTCCAATCGATAATCCCCCTTTGGTACCCTATTCTTTCGAAAAAGAAGATGCCCTCCTCGCAGTTTCCGCACACAAGAAGCGGGCTCAATCTTCCCGGGAGAAGTTGCCATATCTATCATCTTCAGAGCGGTTCACTTTACAAAATCCTCCCATGAACCAAGAATGGGACCAACTTTCAAGCCGAGACTGGCAAGGATCGTTAGTCCACGTGGATTTCAACCCTTTGGAGCTCAAAATTGTTCAAAAGGCCATATACAAGGTTCTTAATACGCCCAAAGAGCAACAAAGCAGATGCGATCGAAAGCATCTGCAGAGACTACTCCAAGATCTCCCCGAGCCCAAGTTCCTTCGCATACAAAATGAAGCTCATAAGCAGCTTCGACGAAATCGAGATGGAAAAAGTGTCAAGGCATTCTTAACAGATGCACAAGGTGGTCAGTTCAGAACAGAGCGCCCGGTGATCGAGCGATTGGCGGCAGCTAGGCCCAACAGGGAGTACAGCACTGCTCCAAAAGCATCAATTACGTCTATGGTCTCTGAACGGGAGCTCGGTTTACAGTCTAGACGAGGTTGGAAGGCAGCATCACAGCCCGTCTCATATCAATTGAAGAATAAGATCCATGACTCCTTGGGTCCCTCCTTCACATATACAGGCGCATCTAGTGATGTCCATGCCGTCGCTTGGTCTCCCGATGGTCAATGCTTTGTCGCTGGTGCGATATGCGTTGATGATCCCCACTCCATGCAATACAACAAAGGCAACAATCTGCTCTACGGTGACCTTACATACGGCGTTATACATGAACTTGGTGGGCATAGCGTTCCACGTCCGCGGACTGAGTCTGGTCCAAACTCGACGCACGCAATGTTTGCCTCGCAGGATCCAAAACTATACAAAACAGTGTCGTCCGTCGTTTTCTCGCCTGACGGTAGGTTTGTATACTCAGGCGGCTATGATCATAAGGTCTGCATTTGGGAGACACGACCAGAAGAGGATCCACCAAACTTCGGTCAACCCAAATGGAGCGGAGCATGGAGACATAAGGCGCCAGTAGACATCATGGCCATCAATTCATCCGGCTTGTTGGCTACTGCGTCTAAGAAACCAAGCACAAATGCTATCAAGACCATTCGGATGCTCGACGACGATTGCCAAATGATTGACAGGCAAAATTTCAGTTCGCAAAAGGCGACAAGCAAACCAAACTACAACATTCTCCCTACGGCGCTTCATTTTTCACCCAGATACGAAAACTTGCTATTGGCTGGATTTGGTGCTAATGTGCGGCTCGAAAAGTTTGATCTGAGTGGCGACATGTGTCTTTGGGATGTCAATAGACCAAAAGAACCATTGAACATCATAGGATCAGGGAGAAACGTGTTTGACCTGGCATTTCACCCCCGTCAAAATTGGTTCGCTGCGGGTTGTGTCGCTAGTGGTAACGTGAATCGTGGAACGCAATCGGTCGTGCGTCTACACGATGAAATCGATCCGAGCAAGTACAGCATGCGTGTGGAGCTTGAATGCAAAGCTCTTGATATGAACGACATTGCGTGGTGGTAAGTTGGTACCACATCTAACAAAGGTTTATGCTGACCATTCCCACAGTCCCGGAAACGATTATCTCATTGCTGCGGGCTGCACTTCTGGCAAGGTATATGTCTGGGACGTTCGCTGGCCAGACGATTTCCTGCGCGAACTTGCCCATGCTCGCTCGCTCATACCTCTTGACGATAACCTCGACCGTGAGGTCACAGACACCGGTGTCCGCTTCTTATCCTGGGGTGACAATGCCACAAGACTATACACTGGGTCATCTGATGGCGTAGTCAAAGTATGGAACGTCACCACTTCAGAAGAAGAAACATTCGTCAAAGACTTAATCACTACGGATTCCGGTATCATGTCCGGTTCATTCTCGCCCGACAAAAGTAAGCTTGTTCTGGGAGACATTGACGGCTCTATAAACGTATTGGAAGTGGGTCAAGACGATTGCTCTTTGAAAGAAGCTAAGAAATTCGTGTTCATACCTTACGACGGAAAAGCAGAGAGAGAGGACGAAAGTGATCAAGTTGAGCGGCAGTCGAACTTGGAACAGTCCCAGGAAGATACGGGTGTCTCTGCTGCGACCGAGCTTTTGAAATCTGGTCAGATGCTTCAGATGCCTTTAGGCGGCTTGCCTATCCGACAGGCAGTTCAAGGACCCAACTATGCTGGACCGTTTGATTATAGCGTCGACGCTCCCTTCCTGCGCGAACAGGCTCTTCAGTTTCAGCTCGATTTGGCCAGGCCGGCAGCACCGCAGTGTGCTCTTCCTGCTTGCAAGGATGCAATTGTCAGAGTTACGAGTGAAGAAATTGGAGACTCCGGCAGGTCGCTTGATCGTATTGCAGACGAGTTACGCCAGGCTTGGAAGACGCCCAAGTCTATACTGATGAAGTCGATTCCTGGCAAGTCTCGTTGTCACAATTGCGACGGAATAGCTCGCCCCTCGACATCAGGCGACACTTTCTGCGAGCGTTGTTCGTTTGCGTGCTTCCGCTGCTGTAAACCCATAAACGTTCCGCCAGCCACAGACAAATTGAAGTGCCCGCATTGCATGGGGGTCTGGGAGATTGGGGCATTGGGCTTTGAGTCCGTTCACGAAAGTCGCCAGCGTCCAAATCTGGATGGCATTGTACCGTCCCTGAATAACTTGACCATCGACGATGGATCTTCTGGAGAAGAGACCGACGACTACTACTTCAGGCAAGCCGTTGACCGACCCGAGTCACCACCTCTCTAAAGACGGGACACGGATACTTTTTAGTGTCAAAATGCGGCGTTTTGAAGAAAACGATTGAGGAATCGAGTAGGTAGGGGGGATTGCGTTACATCAAAAAGGGGACTTTTGCGATGTTTTCAGGTTCACGTAGGATTTTTATACATATCCTTGGGTGCCGGTCTTAGGAGAGCCAGGCATATGATGGAGATGATACCCATTTTCTTTTTCTGTATCTACTTTTCTGTATACTAAAATAGGAAATAATGAATGATGATGAGGTTGGGTTGGTCGTGTGCAAGGTAGTAATCGCACCTGGGAAATAATGCCTAGGAGGAACGCTGCTTTCCCTCGAAGATGAAACTAGAAGCGATTGACAAAATGCACGATGAAAGTTGTGGTTTTCAATGTGTCACGCTTGACTTACTTTGCACATCGTACAGGCCAGATGTCATTGACTACATAGTGTTTCGAAGAAAGTTTTCCGGCGTGTACATAGACGCAGCTTATATTTCTCCCCCAACACATCAACTCAACAATCGGAGATGGGGACATGGAAGAGGACTAGGAAGACATCGTGGCATCTTCTCACACATGTCACACACAGCCCAAAAAAAAACAAGGCGTGCAACGCGGCCCTCGCTCGCGTGCGCATGCGACAAAATTTCTTCACACCTTTGTTTGCCCCTGAACCCCATTGGCCCGAGCGGGCCCGAGATTTCCCGACGCCCGCCCCCTTTCCGCATGTAGGCTCTGCGGCTACACGGGAGAGACCTTCAGGCTACACGGGAGAGACCTTCAGGCTTCGCGGCAGAGAAAAAAACAAGACTATTATATCTAGGGAATGGGGAACGATAATATGGGGAGAAGGGAATGTGGATCTCGGTCGCCACACTCCAGAAGTGGTTAACCCGCTATTCGCGCTCGGTAATAGTGAGTGGTTTTTTTTTGCTGGTGAGGAAAGGACTTTTTCTCTTGGAAGGTATCGTTGAGGATCCATCCAGATGCGCAGGGACGATGATTGTACGTGCGCCAAATGATATCCGATTTTATTATATGGGTCTGGAGTCGCTACAGCAACGACGACTCGCTGTTGCTGGCGTGTCCGCGGTTGTTTTTTATGGATTGCGAGATTCGCTACCCGTGTTGAAACCTGGAGTCTTTGAGAGCGCAGGCGGACTTTTTGTTACTCTGCCCATGGTTGTTGAGCGATGGGTTGAATCGCTGGGAATGGTGTCTGGATGCATGGGAATCAGCACAACGCAGCGAGTTTGCGATACAATGATAGAATTACCATTGCAATGAATGAGAACATCCCGAAAAGCATCTCTTACTTGTACATTCTGCTCAATGGTCTGCTCTGCCTAAGCCCTCGGCATCGTCACAAGCTGCACCGCAGCTGTTCTCCATCGAGGCGGGCTGACTAAGTTGAGTTAGCTCCGCCCGTGCGCCAGGGCAGGGGCCAACCCGATTTTTCCTCTGCTCCTTCTTTTAAACCGCGACTCTTCTCTCCATCGCACCTTCACTTCTGCATCCAGCGTTCGCATCAGACGAACTTGTACACTCTCCCCTCAGTCCTATCCACTCTCTCACATCCTTCGCGATGGCCACCCAGGGTGATAAAACCGTCTTCGGCATGCCGGTTCGTAGACCCCCATCCCCCTTCACACGCTTATCCGTGCCATCTGTCCTGCTTCCAGCGACCTCCGTCACCCATCACAGCTTGCCAATCCATCTCAATCGCATCGGACAATGCTTTTTCAGCATCACAATGAGATTCGGTAGATGGAATCGAGCTGCGGGCGACGGACGGCGTTGGCGGCTTCAGCTTCGCATCTGAGAGATAATTATGAAAACACGTGCTAACATCCATCCTAGGGCTTTGTCGTCGACTTCTTGAGTACGTTCATCCTTCGAGACATATCTTCATCGGGAATTGGGTCAATTGAGCCCAAATTCCGATGGTTGCATGTGTAGCAAAAATTTTCGGGTCGGACACGTTGGCTAATAGCTTATCTATAGTGGGTGGTGTCTCCGCCGCCGTCTCGAAGACCGCCGCTGCCCCCATCGAGCGTGTTAAGCTCCTTATCCAGAACCAGGTACGTGGCTACAGCCGCATCACTGTCTTGAACGACCAGATCGCTAACCGTTCTCGCTGTACAGGATGAGATGCTTAAGTCCGGTCGTCTCGACCGCAAGTACGACGGTATCGTCGAGTGCTTCAAGCGTACCTCACAACAGGAGGGTGTCCTCTCCCTCTGGCGTGGTAACACCGCCAACGTCATCCGTTACTTCCCTACCCAGGCCCTGAACTTCGCTTTCCGTGACACCTACAAGTCCATGTTCGCCTTCAAGAAGGAGCGTGACGGTTACGCCAAGTGGATGGCCGGTAACTTGGCCTCCGGTGGTGTAAGTGCCAGATCCCATCAACGCGCATCAGACAGCTCCTAACAAATGACACAGGCTGCTGGTGCCACTTCCCTCCTCTTCGTCTACTCCCTCGACTACGCCCGTACCCGTCTTGCCAACGACGCAAAGAACGCCAAGAAGGGTGGTGACCGTCAATTCAACGGTCTCGTCGATGTCTACAAGAAGACCCTCGCCTCCGACGGTATTGCCGGTCTCTACCGTGGTTTCGGTCCCTCCGTTCTTGGTATCGTCGTCTACCGTGGTCTCTACTTCGGCATGTACGACTCCCTCAAGCCTGTCCTTCTCACCGGTACCCTCGAGGGTAACTTCTTGGCCTCTTTCTTGCTCGGCTGGACTGTCACCACTGGTGCCGGTATCGCTTCCTACCCTCTTGACACCATCCGTCGTCGCATGATGATGACCTCTGGTGAGGTAAGTTAAAAATCTCCGTGTTCCCTTTCGCCTGACAGACACTAAACAATTTCTAGGCCGTCAAGTACAAGTCCTCCTTGGATGCCGCCCGCCAGATCATCGCCGCTGAGGGTGTCCGATCGCTCTTCAAGGGTGCCGGTGCCAACATCCTCCGTGGTGTTGCCGGTGCTGGTGTGCTCTCCATCTACGACCAGGCCCAGCTCCTCCTCTTCGGAAAGAAGTTCAAATAAACGTATCACCCCATCGCCGATACCCTAATGGAACGATGTGGCGGAAGGATACATTAGTAGAGTGAGGGGACGAGGGGCGTTGCGGTAGTGGTGTGGTGGATGATTGATAGAGCAATAACAGGCCCGCAACTTTTGTGTGGGCAGGGACATTGGCTCTGGGTAACGAAAAGCACTTCGGCGGTGGTAACACACCTTGTACTTTACATTGCCGGTACTTCCTTTTTCCCTCCCCCACAGCACCCTGTATTACATGACCATCTGTTCGGCTCTTGCATTGCTTTATGTCTGTTCATCACCCTTCTTTTTCCTTACTGTATTCTCCTTTCGCTTGGTGAACTGGGGGAAAATTCGTGGTTTATAGAAATTTATTGCGGGTTTCCTACTACAACTTTACTGTCCTCTGAGTGTGATGTTTGTGAGGTGAATGATGTGCTGATTGATTTGTCTCATTGCTATCGCTCATGACTGGAAAACGTTGATTGATGTGCCGCTGTTATCCTACGGCGTTTACTATCTATTGTACATGATGTTCCAGTTCCCAAGTCCTAGTTCTACACCATACTCTGCTATACCCAAGATCCTTTCCAATAACCAATCAGTCCACTAACTCACCAACCTTCAATACACCCCATTCCATTTCCCCCTTCCCTAGATCCAACCCCCTCCCCCCCAAAAAAAAACAATCAACTGTCAACCTACTTACTTCGTAACCGCCTTCCAAGCCGCCTCCTCCCCTTTCCTCAACGCCTCCCCAGCCTTGGCCAACATATTCCACGCCGCGCCCCCGACTCCCCCTTCGTCCCCTCCCACACCAGCACCACCACCGCTATTGTTATTGCTCATCATCATCGGCGCGTACGGCGAGTTATCCGGCGCCTGCATGTAGCCTGGTGGGTGTTCTAGATTTGTTTGCTCTGTTTGAGTTTGCGCTTGAGATTGTGGGGGTGCGTGAGGGGGAGGAACGACGGCACCGCCCGTGTGTGCGGGTTGGTATGGCGATGGCGCCGCCGCCGCCGCTCCTGCGTTCAAGGTGATGGGGGCGCTGCTGTTTGGGTTGTAGCTTGGGGTTGTGGAGGTGGTGGTTGAGTGTGTGGCGAGGTTTGAGGTTTGTGGAGGGGGCAGGGTGGTTTGGGATGGGAGGGGTGGTTGTGGTTGTGGTTGTGGTTGTGGTTGGTGAAGCCGCGTTTCGGTCGTTATGTGGTGGGCTGTGTAGCTGCTGGGTGCAGTGCCTGGTTGTGGTGGTGGGGGCGCTGGACCTCCGTCGCCAGTAGATGAGGCGGCGGCTGTTGGGGCGAGGGGACGCGCGCCGGGTTGTGGTGGGGGAGGGTTTGATGGTAGGGAGGATGTGGTTGTTGCGGGGATGTGGGCGGGTGTTGTGCGTGTTGGTGGTGGGACTTGTTGGTGCTGGTTGGAGTCGGATGTCTTTGGCGTGATGCCGTCGACAGTTTGGTCTGTGGTGGGTGCTATGGGAGCGTCTTTGTGGAGGCGGATTGGTGGCATTGTGAGTGATGGTAGTTCTTTTGTTGTCTTGTCTTGTGTTTTGGTGGAGCTTCTTGTGGTGTAGAGCTCACGTTGGTAGTGGTGACGCTGTTGGTTTGAGCTGGTTGTTTGAGAACGGTGTGTGAATTGGATTTGTTTTCGTGGGGGAGGTTTTATTTGGGAGTTCAAGTGTATATGTGTCTTTTGCAGGTGTCAAAAGGTAGAATGCTGGTGCCTGATTGTAAGAGGGTCCTTTGAGGGGACGTATGCTAGGTACATCAATGCATGTGAAGTGGATGATGTCACGTCACGTGGCGTTCCGTCTCCACGAACACCTACACTATTCACAAAAACACTGGACCCTTAGAAATACATACTTAGTAACTATCTGCTAGCTACTAAAAAGAAAACTATTCGATATAAATTCCAACATTCTTTCTCTTCACATACATTACATTCATGCCTCACTCGATAGAATTCAATGTTCGACCTCATGTCCCCACTCTTTGTATTAACGCATGATTTTATAACAGAGTCTCCACAACTTTTCCCTATAGACCTTACATAGACTAAACAGATTCGCTAACTATTGGCTGCAACTTTCGACATATACCATCCCCATTGCAAACACTTTCTCAACATCTCTCCTCATAGGTGCACTTGAATTTCCCGTCTGCTACCCCAGCCCAACGTTTACTGTCGGAGCAGCGATCAGTCCTATTGTTGACTGGTTTTACGTTTCGATGAGTCGGTCCGGGCGGTCCGCTTCGAACTTGTGTTCTAAGCACGGTGGTAGAATGCCGGCTTGAACCTTTGTGGGGTGGTAAACCCCCGGTTTTGTGTGCATATGCGGGGGGAGTGCAATTAAAAATCGGCAAGATTGCAATCTGTATCCTAAGATGCATTTCTCCGAACATCTGCACGAGAGACCAGCGCGGAGGATAGCTTCATTCGACCCAACTGAAAGCACTTTTTGCCCCAAAGTCATGCTGTGTTCACAACAAGAGTGTTGGATGGAGTGTTCACTTTTTCATGTTTTTCATCGTATTTCTCTGAAAGAGTTACACTGGAGATGTCGATCAAGGTACCGATGAAGATTGAAGCACGTTGCTCCAACCTTTATGTCTAGTTTTCAAGATCCCTACTCCACCCCTGTTCATCTTCAAGCGTGCTAGAGGTGGAGATACTGTCCCGCTTTCGGTAACGACGTTTCAGGGCTTTATTGCGCAACGAGTGATCCAAAGAGATGGTAACGTATATATTATCATTCGCGATCAGGAAATTGAAATACACGGTCCACTGTTTACCGGTCTCACAGCATGAATATGATTGGTGCGAAAATCTGGAATCAAACCGCGCGCTGTTAGTGTGTAGAACAATCTGGGGTACAGCGGTGCGCGATCGTAGTCTGTGGAGACGAGTTCGTGATGGATACACAGAAGTACACTCGAGAACTATATAAAATGTTGAAGATTGCTTTCCAGAAAAGTTCCAGAATCACTACTCTCATCATTTCTCCTCCCGCTTTTCTCTACTTCTTCGGTGATTCAATTGTATCTTTTGGCAATATGAAATTCACAGCCCTTCTTCCCTTCGGTCTCGCGACTTTGGCCCTCGCAGTTCCAACTCCAACAACCAACGAGGCCAAGCGAAACACCATCGTGAAGCGGGCCACCCTCTCCGATGTTCCTTCTACAGGCTACGCAACGCAGAATGGTGGCACTACGGGAGGACGAGGCGGAGCCACTACAACAGTTTCGTCGTTCGCCCAATTCACCGCTGCCGTTGCGGGCAACAATGCCAAAATCGTTGTCGTCTCGGGTCCTATTACCAGCACTGGTAACGTGAAGATCGGCTCCAACACTAGCATCATTGGCAAAGACTCGTCTGCTGGTAAGTGCCCAAGTCCTCTTGAGTCCACTTTGGTCTAGAAAAACACTGACGTGACTGCGATAGTCTTGACTGGATTCACTCTAACAGTGAAGGACGTCAAAAACGTCATCATCCGTAACATCGCAGTCAAGAAAGTCATCGGCGGCGATGCCATTGCTGTCCAGGTCGCCTCAAACGTCTGGATTGACCATGTCGATCTTTCCGCAGACATGGACCACGACAAAGACTACTACGACGGTCTTCTCGACTTGACCCACGCAGCCGACTTCATCACCGTCTCTTACACCTACTTCCATGACCACTGGAAGTAAGTTCTTCACCTCACGCCCCTGTCTTGCAATGCTCCCACTGACGCTTTTCCCATCAGGGGCTCACTCATCGGTCACTCCGACAGCAACAGCGCCGAAGACACGGGCAAACTCCGCGTAACCTACTACAACAATTACTGGAAGAACGTCAACTCCCGCGGTCCCTCCCTCCGCTTCGGCACTGGTCACATCTTCAACAGCGTCTACGACAACGTCGGCGACGGCATCAACACCCGCCTCGGTGCCCAGCTCCTCGTCGAGAATAACGTCTTCTCCGGTGTCAAGAAGCCGCTTTACAGCACCGACGCCGGCTATGCTGTCGCTAGGGGTAACGACTTTGGTGGCGCCTCAAACACTGCGCTCGCTGGCAACTTGAACAGCGTACCGTATGGTGGGTACACGCTTCTTGCTGTTAGTGCTGTTCGAGGCGCGGTCGTGGGACAGGCAGGAGCTACTTTGAAGTTTTAAGGTTGTTTGGTCTTTGAAGGGGTAGTCGGGAGAGATCGTATATAGGATGAGGACGAAGGCTTGGTGAAACTGTACATATTTCTACGCCAAGTAAGATTTAGTTGATGGTAAATATCCTTCTTCATTGTGCCATGGACATTCACATAGCTTCAAAGTATACTACCAACAGAACCGATGGATCATCTAGAGCCGTGATCAATCATAGAATTATGATTTTGAATCTCCAACAGAACCCCCACATATCCGGTCATGTCGTACCTGGGCGCATAATTCGAGAATGAGAAGGTAGAAATGAACAAACAAGAAACGACCATTGATCACACGGCAGGGAAAACGAGCAAAAGGAAAACGAGAAAAAGAAAAGAATCCTCGTTTCCGCCAACCCTTGTTCCACTCGGCACGAGCACGAAATAACAATCCTCTTGTCCTTCTCGCGTCTCGTATCAAATCCCGAGCCCCAAAATCGTCAATGCGCATAGACATAGACAGATCCAAATTACCGAGCCATGCAACCCAATGCATCAGAGAACCAACGAAAACAAAACCAGCTTGGACAAAAACTTGGTGGAAAAAGACGAGGGGTCCTGCATGCGCCCAGCCAGAGCAGTAAAAATATGTTCTCGAAAAGTGCGGGAATCAACTAAGCGTGGCTAGCTGAACCCCCCGCGGTCCCGAACCACATGGCCGGCAACGAGGGACGCCACGTACAGGGGGTTTGACGATGTCGGAAAGCAGCATATCGGGAGGTTAGTGTATTAATTACTAGTTGGCTAATTGTATTGAACGGACGAGAGAGGTCCATCTTTTGATTCGTATAAACTAACAATTGGGCTGAATCTCCCGACATGCAACGATCCGACGTGCCATCACCCGGTACGTAACTAAGTTATTAGTCTATCTATACTATTTTGAGAATGAAACGATAGTCGACGCTAACTACATGCGTGTGCAGAAAAGTAGTGGTGTTTGGTCACTAACTCATTTATTTATGTTCTTCCCTTCGCCCTTGGATGATTGTTGTGGCTGAGAGTGGAGAGCTGTTGGGGTTGGATTGAATTGTAATCGATCATGACTGTATTGCTACGTCTGACTAAGACAGCTCCCCACGTAATGGACGCCCCCTTTGTGTGATATTTTTGCAATAGTTGCATACGTCCCGTCTTTTTTGTTTTGTTGTTGGTGTTCGTCTAACCCCTTAAGATGTTGACGTAAAAAATATTCGTCTTCATGATTTCTTGCGACACTCGTCTGATTGGTATAAAGCAAACGAAATGATACGAAGTTCTCATTTAAGTGCCCCTCGGTGGCTTACAAAAACCTATTTCTTTACGAGCTGAAAGAAACGTGGGGGTTGATGTTAGATCGGGGTGAGATTAGATTTTACGAAGAGAGATCTCAGGAACTTAAGCGATTTGGTGGCTGGATTCGGAGATACCTATTTTTCCTTCAGCTTTGGATTAAAACCACGTCCATGTTTTGTGGTGGGGTTAGATCTTCCTAGAAAAATCCTACGAGAGCGACCTGGGGGCTAGATTCGGAGTTAGTTATTGTTCCTTCAGCTTGGATTAATGCCCTTTTCCCAAATCCATTTTAGTTTTTTTTTTAGTTTTTTTGGGTGGGGCGGGTAAGTAATGCAGGATGGAGACAGCGTCAGTAAGCAACATTCGAGTTAAATCTTTTTGCGAAGGATCCTACCTGACTAAAAAAAGGCGGGCGTGAAAACAGCATAAGAGCATTAAAGTTCTGATAATAGAAGTATGAATGACGCACAAAAATGGTTACTAATCATCAATCATGTTGATGCTTAATCGGGTCCTACTAAAAAAGTACCCGATACATCCCACCCACTCTTGCACTACGCAAGTACAAGTAAGGAGATTGGGCTTGTTGCATTGCATATATGGGTAGTAGTAGTACAGGACTGTGGAAACACCTTCCTTTTGGTTCTTTGTTTGACCTTTGGTACGACATCCTTAAGTCTCCCTTTATTCTTGAGTGCACAGTTTTGCAACGCCGCAAAGTCAGCCTCAGGCGTGTTATATCACATCATCCTTGCTAGATATTGCGCGCAACAGTTGTCAACGCCCTGGTGGAGATTGAATGCGAGGAGGGCGGTTTGTGTTACTTTTTTTCAAGGGCAAGTTTCATCCTTTTTCAAGATCCAACATTGATGCGCGTGATTCTAGGGATCTCAGGGTTCTTTTTAGTCGAAAGTGTAGTCACCAGGTCCTTGGCAAGGGTACACTTTCCGGCAGGGATGTAGTGCCCATTAACTGTATGCGCTTGCGAATGATGACGATCAGCCACCTTTACCTCCTTGGGAACCTATAATCACGCATTTCACATTTTCAACGCCCGCCTTCTTCGGTTCCGCAATAATTTTATTATTTACTCCAAAAGGGTTAAACAGATGGCATTGACATGGCATTTTCCCCCCTCTGATCTTATTGTTCCTTCGTCTGCCCAAACTCCATGACCCTATCTTAGAGTTCTTGAGCTGAACAGGTACATTATACATAGTCTTCCGGCTAAGACGGTAGCAACCTGAAACCACGGGATGGCGTAGCGCCATAGCCCACGGACTCGCCACAGCCGTGCGCACTCAGAGGTCTTATAGCGCCTTCATACATCGAGGCCACCGACCTTGGCCCGAACTGTGTGCCTTTTGCTCTGTACTTTGCGAGCGTTTCCGAAACCGGGTAGGCGCATATATTGGCAACCTGTGAAAGCGACAGATTTGGTGATTAGAGCAAATCAGAAAAGAGATTCCAGAAGATTTTGCAGCCGGTCTCGTATCGTGTGAGGAATGTGATTGAACTCAGGTCCCCCCCCGCACTCATGAATGATCTGGGCTCAAAAGCCACTTCCACTACAGTACTCTCATTCGTGAGGATTTAGGATGGTCGCAACAAGTACCCGCAAGCGTAAGTCGTAACAATTAACCAACAATAGATGACTGCAGAGGTTAGCGTGGGAACCACGCCGGTCCATAGGTTCTCCAATCACGAACTACCTAATCATGACAATAATAGCTCATCTGAAGTGTGATCTAATGTTAAATTCCAATGCAAGGGATTTCCGGGAATGACCTTACTCCGTAGTATGCAAACGCTAAGCGCAGCTGAAAAAAAGGACATAATTTAAGCATCTTTTGCCGAAGGCGTAGGCAGGCAACCTGCGCACAAAACTGACTCTGGCTCCCTTCCTGCAGGTGGGTGCTCAGCATATATTCCCGGAGCATCTCCCTTTGCCGGGTCCCTGGAATTTTCTTGGGTCCTTTAGTTATTCAACTGGCAGCATTCCAGGGTTGGTTGCCCAAAGGAACAGTGCCGCTAAGTAACAGCAACCATGACGCTCTTCTCCCAACGACCCATTATCCTCGCCGCCATCGCCATTTTCCTTCTCAACTTCTTCTTCCTAGTGAGCAAAGATGGCAGTTCCTTCTGCGGCGCTGTTCCCACTCTTAAACATGGAAACACTACCCCCAAATCACCCTCCCGCATCACAGCGGCGTTCAAATCGAGCGAGGAAAAGCTCGCCTTCGCCATGTTCTTCTCTAGTACCGTGGATCAGACCGAAGATCTCGCCAACGACAAATACTTCATCTCAGCGCGGATGTTAGTATGGCAACTGCTGCATAGTCCGCGAACCCGCAGTCGCCGAAACGTCGACGTAGTCATTCTCGTCACGCCTTCAGTCTCTGAATCCCGACGCCGCGTCCTGGAAGCCGACGGTGCCATCATCCAGCCGATAGATTTCCTGCGTAAGGAGTGGGGCGAATTCAGGGAAACACGATGGGAGGATATGCTGGCCAAACTCCGCGGATGGGAAATGACACAATATAGTCGCGTAGCCATGCTCGATACCGATATCATACTACGCGAACCCATTGACCACATTTTCGATGACGAGGCGACCCAGTTTAAGAAAACTTTGTCGATAGATAACGTCAGGAACAAGCCACCTCAGGGAGCGCCGCCACTGCCCGATTCTTACGTTCTCGCTGGTGTGGGCGAGACTTTCAGCCCCGAGCACCCATTCCCTCCATTCTGGGACGGGGACAGTGTCGATGGCGGGCTGTACAAGAAGGGATATTTCAACGGAGGGTTCCTCGTCTTTTCACCCAGCAAAACCATGTTTGAATACTTCGTCTGGATGATCAAAACACCCAACTCTTTCATCGCCGAGCTTGCGGAGCAAAACTTGCTGAACGTGGTGCACGACTGGAACGGCCCGGCGCCATGGCAGACTCTGAATAGCACGTGGAATATAATGTACCCGAATGACGACGACCTGAAGGGCGGGTTGAGGACGATGCATCAGAAATGGTTCGAGAACCCGAAAGCAGACGAGAAGAAGAATGGAGACATGGTGAAGGAGGAGATGAGGAGAGCGAGGTGGGAAATGCAAGGGTGGTACGACGCCTTGGAAGCTTCCTCCAGGTGAGGACTAAGACACACGTGGTGTTCTCTTCTATCTTCTATCTTTTTTTTCCCTTTCCTCTTTTTTCTTTTGTTATCGATTCCCTGTAGATACTGATTAGACGGCGGCTTTTATTTGGATACGAGGTTTATACTGGAAGCATACCCTCATCCCGGGACTCGGCATTTTTCAGGGCGGCCAAAACGGAATACATAATTCGACGACGATAGACGGCGGTTCCGAATGGGGAAGGCGCGGAGCTTTTAGGTACTGGGAGATGCGGTGATAGGGCATCCTGGACCATGTCGTACAGACCTATAAGTTCACGTGAACCGATGGGTTGACACCGCTTGCGAAGCTGATAGCGACGTGGATACTTGCGGTGCAGATCGTATGTTCCTGCGCTCTTCGATAAGATTCGAAATACAAAGAACCTACATTTTCATCCATTATTGAAAAAGGAATTGTGTATGTTTGAAGGTCAATGTTGACATGAGGTTCAATTTGACAGTGCCTCGTGCCGCGGCACCATTGCAAGCGATTAGATTTTCCAGGGTTCCATCAAGCCCTGTTTCAAAGCACCAGGCAAATCATCCGCTATTGGAGTAGCACCGCCAAGCTCAATATAATATAAACAAGGTAGCAAACTAGGGGGTTTCTTAACAACGTGGAAATCTATGCATCAATGTTTATTGGAAGGGTTAGGGTGTGTCCGTCTTGGTTCCGCCTGCATTGAGCATTGCAATTGCAGCTTTGCCATAAATGGGACGTCGCCCGCGAAAGTGCTTGATGCGTTTATATGAAAGACGGCAATTAAGGTGCAAGCATGTTTGATAGGGAGAGGAGGGGGATTTTGTATTTAAAAGATGGTTTGCGACATCGGTGGACTTAGGTCGCGCACTTTTTGCTTGCATTGACTTCGTGAACATTGACTGAGCTGTACTTTCCGTCGTTCTTTCTCTACGACACTCCATCACCATGAAGTTCGCCGCCCTCTTCACCCTCGCAACCTATGCGACCACTGCCTCAGCAGTGATATCATGGAGCCTCCAGCGCGCCGCCAACCCTACCGCAGACCAACTCGACGCCTACAGCCGCATTGATTCCGCCATGAGACTGGCCGTACAGCGGTACTCCCGACTCAGCAGCGCTTCCAAGACCATCCGAGTCTACTACGCGCCCGGCGTGCCGACCGCAGAGGCAAACTACAACGGGGACCTCAGGTTCGGCAGCAACCGAGCGTACATGACGCAACGGACCGCGCTGCACGAGATCTCGCACACTCTTGGTGTGGGCCAGACGGCGGCTTTTGATCGCTTGTGCGCGAGTGGAAATTGGCCTACTGCCTTGCCTTTGTTAAGGAGTTGGGATGGCCAGAGCGCGACGATTAGCTGTGGGGGTTCTCACTTTTGTAGGTTTTGTCCTTGTCTGGATTGAGATGTGAGAAATTAATTGCTGATGCCTATGCGATTTGTAGGGCCTTATGGTCTAAACTATGAGACTGAATGGTCGGAGACGAATGGTGACCGTAATGTAAGTCTCAACTCCACTGTTGAAATTTGGGGAGTGACTAACGTTGTTTGCGTGTAGGTTTTGTTGGTTACTGCCATGATAAGAGATGGCATGTAAGCGGTACTTGGAGAGATTCGAGCCTATAGTAGTTAAATATCACAGGCTATCTCACCTAATTAATGAAGTTACACGATACTACATTCCTTCATACGCATTTTTGGTGGTGCCACGTACGTCCTCATAACAGTGAAGCCGTACAAACATATACTTGAAGCCCTAGTATGTAAGGTATCTGTTAATTATAGCTAGAAACGACTGAGAAAAGAAACATCGGCAAGATGTACGTGTAGCTCCGCAAACGTCTCAGGCATCCCGTAACAAACACCAGCCTCAAAGTTTCGACCTCGCCGGGTCAAGTCCCGCCACAATTTCAATCTCAACATCCGTACCCAGCGGTAAAGCCTTTACGAAAACACACGTCCGAGCCTAAAATGCCATCCCCCTCAAAGTCAGCATCTTCCATGTATCTACACTTCCACACCTCCTCTTGTGCCATCCACCAAACGTTAACTCCCCAGTACAACAAAAACCCCATCAACCCCCAAAAAGAAAGAGGAAGAAAAATCGAGGTTTACTCACGGGCTTTGGATCCTCGAAAAAGGAAACATAGGTCTCGTTCACTTTGGGAAAATCATCCGGTTCGACCAAGTAGATATTCGCCTTGTTCACAAACGCGAGCCCGGATCCGGCTTCTTTAAGCACGGCAGAGAGGTTGTTTAGGATTTGTGACTGTTACACACATGTATCCTCGTTATTCAGTTTTCTTGCATCGCGTTTACCCCATCTTCTACTTCTCCTGCTTTACTGTACGATGTGAAAGAAAGGCGGGGGAGTCTGGGGAGAAACGTACAGTCCTATCTTGAACGCTTCCTTCAACGATGCTCCCCGTCTTAGGATCAACGCCGATTTGGCCGGAGCAGAAGACGAAGTCGCCTTGGCGGATGGCTTGGGAAAGGAAGGGTGGGGGTTGGGGTGCGTCTTTGGCGAGGATGGGGGTTCGGTCGGTGTTGGTGGGTTTGGGATCAGCCATTTTCTGTAATTAGTTATGTAGCTGATTTAGTAGGAGGGGAGAGGAAAGACAAAGATAACAAACGATTTGTTTTCGGGTGGTGGGGAATTTTGGTATATATACTATTCTGCCTGAGAGGTGCTCGCTCTAGCTGTATAATTAGGTACACGCAGGCACCAGGGAACGAACCAACTACACGAGCTAGCTAAAAAGATGTCACTGCTTTTTTTCCGTCGGAAAACCACAACTCATGCTCCTCAACTCAATCATACCAAATAACGAATCTTTCCTTCCCGCGCACTCAAACTAAGTTGCTGTTTACTAAACTAGCGGTAACCTCCGGCTAAATCCGGTAACGATGCCCAGAAACTAAAGATTGCCTATTTCTAAGCAAAGGTACGAATACGTTACTATAGATGGTTACCACATGCATATGTAGTTGTGACAATAGGGCGTGCGCGTAGCGTAAGTTGAATGAGTTTGTACGTAACGAGGAGGGAGGTGATAACTACGAGATAAGGCGGAGTGAGTTGTTCGGATAAGGGTGGTTCAAGATGAGGGGAAATCTGGTGCAGTGTTGGAAATTAAGAATTTATTTATCTCGCTAGCGGAGCCGGTGAAGAATGCTAGATAAATGCGAGGGTTGCATTTATTACTTGTTGAGATATCTTAGTCGAGCTCTGCTTTTTCGAGCGTGACGGTTGATTGTGATTTTTGGTCAAGTGAATATGGCGGGATTGCCTGTTCCTGTTAAAGCTTCGCCAGAAGATATGATACTCAGCATTTCAGACTGCATGTATATTCCTGATATTGCAACCATCCCCTTTAAAGAGCAGCGTTTTTGAGATGTTGAATGGCGTGCTGAGAAAAAAAAATTGACGGGTTTGGATATACAACTGACTTTTTTAGTGAAAGCTGCTGGCTCAGCTAAGTTGCCAGATGTCGTTCGAGGTACGTAACCACCGCAAGTATCATACAT
>KZ805524.1:0-67186 GCA_003073855.1 Periconia macrospinosa
CAGGCTGTCGTGTGCTAATATCGAGAAAATTGAGTGTATAGGTAGTTGGCTTCATCAGGGATTAATTACGCCGTCATCTGAGTCTGGAATGGGTTTTCCGCTTGAACCAGACGACGATGAAGCTATTCAGGGCTTTACTGATGAGATAATTGAGGAGATAAGGTGGTTTAAGGACTGTTAGCTAGCTAATTAATGTATAAAGCTTATATCGATATCGATGATAATATCGATATCGATATTTTCAGTTTGCCTTATATCGATATCGATATAAAACCCTAAAAAAAATATCGATATCGGTTTGCCCATGTATGAACGACCCTGGGTGAGTACGATGGCAGTCATGCGGCACTGAAAATATGAGCTAACAAAGACTGTGTAAAGTTTAGCCGGCGATGGGTGATTCAAGAAATCGCTCTAGCAAATCAACGAACCGCAATTGTTATCTGTGGACAGGAGTCGATACCCTGGGCAGAATTTTCGGAGGCAGTGTCTCTATTCGATAGAACATTGTCTGGTCCTCTTGATCTGTCCAAGTTGAAATTTCCTCAACGTAATAACGTCTCATACAGCACTCGATATGCGCCAGCGCTAGGCGCTATTCGTCTCGTCAAAGCTACAAATGAACTGTTTCGGACCTCTTTCTACAACGAGAGCCCATCCGCTCTTCGAAGCCTAGAATACCTCGTTTCCACTTTCACCATGTACGAAACCTCGGAGCCACGAGATGTGATATACTCGCTCTTGTCGATTTCCAACGATGCGTTTAGGTTTGATTCGCCTCAGGATGCCAACAACATCGAGGTTCAGGCCAGCCCATTCGACCATCTTCCAGTTGTCCGGAAATTGGTCCAGTCCTGGATGGACGAGCATATCGTTCGTCGGGCGTTCCGAGTCGACTACGACGCACCAATCATCGAAGTCTACAAGCAATTTGTATCCTTCGCCATCTCTAAATCTCACCCATCGCAGGCACTCGATATCATTTGTCGCCCTTGGGCCCCAGAGCTACGAAACGAGGAGTTTCCATCTTGGATTTCCACACTCTCAAATGCTACTTATAAGCTGGTAGATCAGAATGCAGTTGGACAACGCCTAGTAAGACGCAACCTAGATAGCCTCGTGGGAAACCCCAACAGCGCAACATACAACGCTTCGCGGAATATCGGCCCACCAAAGTCGGTGCAGATTTTTCGATATTGGAAATCTGTGGAACGCAGTATGTTCTTGCATGGGTTTGTTCTTGACAGGATAGGAAGTTTAGCATTCCCTTCTCAATTGGGCCATATCCCTCCTGAATGGGTGGCCATGGGCAACTGGGATCCCAAATATGATGAACCACCTGAGGAGTTTTGGAGAACACTTGTCGCCGACAGAGGCCCAGAAGGCCGAGATCCCTTACCATTTTATCCTCGAGCTTGTAGAGAAGTCTTCCAACACTCGGTTGATGATACCCTCGATACGACAATGCTTATCAACCATGGAAGTTCTATTATCGCCGACTTCTTGAAGCGGGTACAGGCAGTTATCTGGAACCGAAGGCTGATGAGAACAAAACGGTCATGGCTTGGCCTAGCTCCCAAAGCAGCAGAGAGTGGCGATCTAATATGTATTCTCAACGGCTGCAGTGTCCCTGTAGTTCTACGGAAGGTTCAGAAGAGTTCGCATGATATTGAACTTGAGCTAAAAGACCATAAAGCGCGGAAGGCAGACGCAGTATTGTACATTGCTCGGAAGATCGCTGCTCACGCACGAAGGAGGCGGGACGAGGAGAAACAGATTCTTCAACATCTAATGGGAAGACTCCGGATAAGGATCCTAGCATAAACAGTGATGGCAAAAGACGGCACAGTGAAGGTAGCATTCAGGGTCACGATTCAAAGCGGGTTGCCTTCGATCCTCGGGGATTGACCGATCTGGGGACTGCTGGAGTGTATTACGTCCTAATTGGGGAGTGCTACGTTCATGGCATGATGAATGGCGAGGCAAGGATTTTCCGAAGTAGATATAATACTGGGAGGCCGATCTCCGATCGCATCATGAACAAGACTTTTGAGCTAAGATGATGGTCTTGTTGCGAATTACATTGGCTACGATATTCTATTCATTGGCACCGTCCTGTAAACATCTGAGTCTGATTGATATAATGCATGCTTAATTCATAAAGTAGTATTCCTGTACGCGACTAGGAGAGTATGTGGTCCGAATTCCACCGTACCAACCAAGCCTTCTAAAGCCCGGATTTCTGGCAAGCAGATGCAGCATTGTGCGATAGAAGGCAGCATTATCGTGGTCAACGTTGCCATCCCGAGGAGCGATGCTATCATTGTTACGGCCGACGCGTTCAAGGTTCTCCCGCTCCCTGAGTTAAGCCTAGATAAAGCCAAAAGTTGGATGTCTCAAAGCCTTACCAAGACTTCATTTAGCGACCGCCGGAGGAGCAAGCAGCCGTTCCTGTGGGCATAGTACGTGCATTCTAGAGCATAAGTACCTTCGTAGTATAAAGACAGCAGCGGTACAGTACTATGATGGCATAAAAAATATGCTAACTAAAACTACGGTGTTCGCCTAGCTCGTAGTTGATAGAAATAATCAATTCCTAGATCCACACCTCTGCTTAGTTAGGTATATTCGAGTTTTGTATTTACTAGTTAGTGGATGGCTAGCAAAAGAGAAAAAAAAAAACATACAACAGCAGGTATTCGCTAGTGGTCACCCACCTAACTACTAATCCGCCGGTACCATGCTTAAGTACAGCTAAGCGGACGGGAAGCTTTGTTTTCTCTTTATTAGCTGCCTAAATTTTCCTTAATTTTACTATTTATAGAAAACAGTTAATAATAATTGGTCTAGTGAGGCTTAGCGCAGTATACCTGATTTGTTGAATTTACTTTATAACATATACTTTGTCTCCTGGATCCTAAATATAGAAACCGTAACCACGCAAAGCTGTTGCATTTACTTAAACGTCTAATACGTAATAAGATAATTATAAAGTAGCTAAAAGAATTGCTAATAAGGGTAAAAAGAAATCTGCTCAATAACGATAATATAATTGTCTTGAAAAGAAGTTTGTATCCTTGCTGCAACGGTTTGGAAATACTCATTTGTCAATTGGAATGATTTGCCAAGACTCGGACTTAGCTCCCGGCGTGTTGCACTTTTTCGTTACTCCGACGATTTTGTGGATTGAGACTTTTCATTGCAGCGAAATTCGAGGGCGTACCGGACCCTTTTCTGATAGCATAGGGATCGACATGATCCACATCCTTGGAGATATCTGTTCCGGGAATATGGCTCTTCAAAGCGTTAATGTCTTTCTCACGCCCTTGCGAACGATATATGCTGATCAAAAGATCGCCGATCTCAATTGTCCGAGGATTATCGAGTGCAATCAATTTTTTCCTCGAAATCAGATCCATCATCTGCAGGCAGAGCTTCTCAGCATGGTCCAATTCGCCCATCTTCACTTTGAGCCGAGCGTAACCGTACAAAGTATGAATACGGTCAGGATGATCCTCGTTTGTTGTGTTAAGTATCAGAAGAACGGTCTCTTCGGCGTCTTTGGGGCGTCCAGCTTCAAAGTATGCTTTGCTCAAGTTAGAACGAGTCAAAGCCATTCCAACGTGCATTTCACCCAGAGTGCGCTTCACGATAGGCACAATGTCCTCCAGCACCTGCACCGCTTCTGCTGGTCGACCCTGTTCTACGTATATCTTGGAAAGATCGTTGACGGACCATAAGGTGTATGCATGCTCGACCCCCAAAATCCGTCGCCGATCCTCAAGTACGTTTTCGATGATTCGTTGGGCTGCGAACAGGTGTCGCTTGCTTGCGCACAATGAAACACCCACTTCATTCCTTGTCATCATGGTATCTGGGTGATGTAACCCAAAATAGTGTTTTTGAAGTCTCAGCACTTGAACAAGAAGCTGATGACATTCAACTTGTTTACCCCCCAGATGCAAATACGTACGCGCTAGATTGAACATAGCGGTCAATGTTTTGGGGTCTTGTGGTCCCAACCTTGATGTCAACCCCGCCACCGCCCGCTCGCCGGCCTTCAATGACTTCTCTCTCTGGCCAGCAAGCCACAACGTACGTGTAAGATCATCAAGAGCCACAAGATATGACAAGTGATTTGGGCTCCACAGTGGCCACGTCGCCCATTCTTTCACCGACCCTCTATGCCACATCAAAGTTTTCCAGATATGCACTTGTGTGTCGAGCACCTCTCGAATTTCGAACATATTCCACAGTGTTTGGCTCAGATTGCGCTGCGCATGGAGTGTTTCGTAATTTTGTTTACCAAGTAATTTTCTCCTGATTGCGATGACTTTCTGTTGCCATCTGCGAGCACTTGCCCAATCAGACTGCTCCATGAAGACATAGGAAAATCTTTCG
This sequence comes from Periconia macrospinosa, assembly GCA_003073855.1. Classification (NCBI taxonomy): domain Eukaryota; kingdom Fungi; phylum Ascomycota; class Dothideomycetes; order Pleosporales; family Periconiaceae; genus Periconia; species Periconia macrospinosa. Next base: position 4,402 of record KZ805524.1, read on the forward strand.
TATTCTTCTGCAAGCTCGAGTGTTTCGGGTAAACTTTTCCCCCCTGCACTGTGTAATTGGAGGCAAGCGTTGATGTGAGGTATCAGTAGAGCTCGAAATTTGCGTCCCGATGGCTCCAGATACGGTGAAATGCATTGAGCGAGGATTCTCATGGCGGACTGAAGCCATTGCTTTTGCTGTGAGTATTTTAACCTTTCTCTCGCCCAATTGTGAATCACGGGATGCATTGAGCATATTAATTTTGATGGCTCATACTCAATTATAGAGTGGTCGCAAAGAACACCTATTGCCTTCCGATGTCGAAATTCGGTATCCGAGTTCCATACGGACTGAAAGAAAATTGGAGATTCTTTTTCACTGCTTGGTGTGGTCTTCAAAGCCATTCGAGGTCTCTGGAAAATGCCGTCAGGAACTGCGTCGAAATGCATGAACGCTAATACGTGCATCAGGTCAACAGCATCTCGGTGTTCAGAAGATGTTCTCCCCACTATCCTTTGAAACGGTATCTCCCAAGTTGTAATGATGTTAACGTCATCCGCCGTATCAACTCGTGGATAGCTCATTGTAATCTTGCGTCGTCCGAGATAATAATGCAAATACCTTTCGAGAGTGTATATATTGCGTCGAATTGTGGCTCCAGCTTGGGCCAGTGCGAGGGGGAGAAAACCCAGTTCAATAGCTATACCCTCTGCAAGCTTCCGGCGCTTAGGTGTCGGCGGCACGGCGTCTTTTTGTTCGTCAGAACAAGCTACCTTGAGAAGAAAATTCACGGCTTCTTCAGCTTCCATGCCACGAAACTGGAGTCGACCAATTCTGGCTTGTTCAGCTGCTCTTGGGTTACGTGACGTGATGAGTATGTGGCCGCTTCCCCCAGACGGACAGTGTTCCTCAATCTGAAGTTCGGGGTCATCTGCATTGTCAAGGATAAGTAGCCATGGCTTGGTAGATTTCGTCAACCAATGAATCCCCGCGGATTTGGTACGGCTGCGTCCCGCTTGTTCCCCGATCGAGGCAAAACCAGAGTCAATATTACTTTGGCTACTAGCATCAATCCAGAAAACTCCCCAGTATCTGTGTATACTGTTTAACCAACATTCAAGAAATCGCAGTATGTCTGTACTTACGAGTTCCTATTGTCTTCGATATATTTGAGACAAAACTGGGTTTTTCCGGAGCCTCCTAATCCGAAAAGAACCAGAATTTTGTTTCTTTTTCCATTAGACGTTCTATGGGTTTCTCCTAGCATGTCTTTGACCCTCTTGGCATGTTTTTGGCGTCCAGTGAAATTGATACTAGGATTACGAGGGACCATACACCACTCGTTTATATTGCGAACAAATGAATCTTCGAAGAGGTCCAACGGAGAGTCAGGTTGTAGCAATTCTTTTGCTTCTCTTTGGCGGTCCTTCATTGTTGACTTGTGTTCGTCCATCCATCTTGATGCTATCAATCCTGGTGCATATCGAACGTAACGTGAGACAGCTTCTAGGATAACACGGTATCCTGTGTCTAGACGACTTCCGAATTTTGCCATTGACGAGTGAGTCCCTGGGATCCCGCACTTTTCGACATCGCTCCATGTAGGCGCAGAGGACTCTTGGTCGACTATGTATGCTTCTTGGCTACCCGAAGAGGTCTCAAAATCTTCCCAAAAGTTATATATCGCGAATCGACTTGCGACGGGTGCAAATAGGTCTGTGATCTCATTGAGCATTTCAGAACCTTTGATCAGATTTATAGCAAATTGACTCGGTCCCGGGCTGTTACTATTTTGGAACAGCAAGACTGTTTCCTTTCTAATGCCAAGATGCGGCGTTCCGAGGAATAAGATTCCATAAGTCGATGTGTAGATGGATCGAAGGTGCTGAACAGCCTTACTTCTTTTCGAGTTGGAATATACAAGTGCTCTCTTGACCAGAAGGCCTCCAATACCATGACATACGAAGATGATAGGCCGGGTAGAGGCGTTATCTAGTTGGCGGTTCGCAGTTAGTTCGGCGACGAGCGTCTGTGCTTGAGCGAGTATGCGATCAGTTGTTCCCTCTCCCGGAGACGTCAATGCTGCCGCTTTGTACTGGTAAGATAGAACCCGAACGCGGGGAAGGTCGTATGGTATCAGGTCTCTGAGCCACAGAATGTTCGATTTCTGCTCCGTCCATGTTTGTAGGCCGTCTTCCAGAATGCCATGGATTGCGACTATGCTACAATCGGTCAGTGTGTCTGGAAGTGCAGCGTCATTTAAGCGCTTTGCGCTAGGAATCTATGTCATACTCCGCACTCAGAGAATCTGTCTCCCCAAACTGATGTTGGTCTTTGGTAAGCTGAGTGATGGTCATAATAATCTAGCAATGAATAGGATCAAAATAATCTAGCAATGAATAGGATCAAAATAATCTAGCAATGAATAGGATCAAAGCCCACTCGTGCGGGTGTCTGCCTGGGGATCTTTTGCATTGAACTTTGGTTCAGCTGGAGCGACAGACGGGATGAGCATGCTTCCACCCCGTACGTACCGAGCTACGTTTTGACTGTGCCGCCTCCTCACGGTTTTGACTGTGCCGCCTCCTCACGACAACCTGAGATGCGTTCCGTTGCCTTTCGCGCCGCCCCGCATGCAATGTGGTAGCTGCGTGATTAAGCGATGCACGAGGACGCACCCATGACCAATGGTAGACAATCGAAACCCCCTCTTCTGTACATGTCCGCATGATAGGAGTTGGGTTCAATCAGGCTGTCTGCTCGCATTATTGGCAGATACAGAACGTGGGTACAAGCCGTGGGGACGAATCCGTCATACTCGTCTGACAGTGATTTGTGCAGCCCCCAACATCGCGCGATATGACATTGAGAACCATCTGCGGCACTGTGTACTAGATAACATGCGGGACGAAAAACGTGTTTTTCTCAAAATGATAGCCATGTTACACCGATGATTACTCGGGCTTTGATACTAAAGTGAGCGCCCTCGACCCGTCGGAGGCGGGACGAGAGAGCCGGCACTAAAACATGCATTATCACCAAGGGGTCTTGCAGGCCCGGCGCACACCCCTGCCACCTGTGTGATGTCCCCACCGATCCTGAAATAAATGAGAGAATCCCTTCCTATGCTTATGTCGCCAGTATACCTGCTACCCACAGAATGGCTACATACAACATTGTTTTGTCTTTTTTATCAGTCGTTTTCGCGTATATAGGCTTCACTCGATACCGAAACCACAAACGAAACGAAGAGGTAGGCGACGCTCAATGCCGCCTAGAGGTCAAAGTAACTTAAGCCCCCCAGGAGAACAAGGCTGTTGCAGAGCGTCATGGCTGCCTTCCAGCCACACGACTTCAAAATCAACGCCCATGGGGAATTGACCGCCTTGAACAAATCTTTAGGGCAGATGCCGAGTCACGGCTGATGGAGTTGTTTCTATTCCACTTTCGCCAAACGGGCAGCACGTTAGAACAAAAATTCCTGGGTACAAAAGCATACGGTAGGTGGCTGGACACACCATGTTTACAGCTCGTGTGACTAACTAGGCTGCTGCACAGGCACCATAGAGCCCGCCAATCTTGAAGCCATTTTCTCTTCAAACTTCAAAGGTATGCTGACCGGCCTTACCTCGTGTTGCTTGAACATCGCAGTCTTCGCGAAAGTGTAGGTATTATCAACTGCTTAACATCGAGTAGATTTCGGTATAGGCCCTCGAAGGGCCATCACTTTCCCTATGTTTGGGGACGGCATCTTCACCCAAGAAGGCCCAGCGTGGAAGCATTCGAGAGATCTATTACGACCACAGCTGCAGCACAAACAATACGAAGACCTGGAAGTGTTTGAAGAGGCTGTGGATGATCTGATTGATCTTCTCAAGAAGGAAAGTGAAAATGGAATCATTGATCTTCAACCATTATTCTTCCGGCTAACCTTGGACATTACAACCGCTTTCTTGTTCGGAGAATCAGTCAGGAGCTTGATTACACCTGAAGCGGCTGGGGAGCATACATTTGCCAATGCATTCAACACCGCTCAGCAGTGGGTAACGAAGCGCTTTCGTCTTCTTGACCTTTATTGGTTAGTGAATGGGAAAGAATTCCGCCAGGCTTGCGACGATGTCCAGACATTTGCGGATAACCTAATCGATCGCAATCTCTCTCCCAAGCGAGCTCGCAGTGAGAAGAAGGGCAAATATGTGTTCTTAGATACAATCGCTCAGAACTATACCGATCGGTCGGCATTAAGAGGCCAGATCATCAATCTTCTTGCTGCGGGGAGGGACACCACTGCTTGCTTACTTTCTTGGACATTGTAGGTGTCACATACAGGTTTTATGTTGACCTTCTAACAGATGAATCAGTTTCTTGCTTGTCCGACATCCATCCGTCCTGCAAAAGCTGCGAGAGGAAATAGACTCGGTCTGTGGTACAACTTCAGGTCTCACGCGCAGTGTCTTGCGGAAGATGCCATATTTGCAAAATGTGCTCAATGAAAGTGTGTACCCCGACATTCTTTAGCCTGTGTCGTCTGCTAAGCGTTGATGCAGCCTTGCGACTGTACCCTTCTCTTCCCGTCAACACCCGAACAGCTATAAGAACTACGGTTCTTCCTGTGGGAGGTGGCCCTGACGGAACATCTCCAGTCCTGATACCGAAGGGCAGTGCGTTGGCGTTCAGCGTTTACTCCATGCATAGAAGGCCTGATCTATATGGCATGGATGCTGAATTATTTCGCCCGGAAAGGTGGGAGGAAGAGATGCCTATGCAGAAGGATCACACAAAACATAAATGGGGTTTTCTTCCGTTCCATGGGGGGCCCCGCATTTGTCTTGGCAGTAAGTGTACACTCACGTCTAACTGTTTCCACTAGAGAAACATCGCTAACTTTACGGTAATTAGTGGATTTCGCGCTGACTGAAGCCGCATATACGGTTGTCCGTCTTCTCCAAGAGTTTCAGTCAATCGGATTGCCAGAAGGAGAACCTGTCGAGTTGGTCGGTGTGGAAAAACAGCAAATGACACTCGTGATATCGATTAAAGATGGATGCAGGGTGAAGTTACAATAGAGTGCCCCGAATGAAAGCCTATATATTTTCAGCGCGAAGGTGAAATTCACGTCTAATTCACTAATTCTGCAGCCTCGTTCTGTCGCTTTGTACTCAGCATTTCGGAGGCTTGTTCCCACCTGGACGCAATCAGGCTTGGGGCTTCCTTCGAATATCGAATCAATGCTGCTGCAACCAATCTGTACCCAGGAGACGATCTATTCTCAAACTTCACCATATCCCTATGGCTATAAGGGAGCCCCGCTCGTTCGGTGTTATCGAGAATTGGGGCCGCGGAGCTTTCTTCGACGATCTAAGTACACGTATTAGCGATACAGATGGAAATTAGGATCAATGTGAATATACGTAGTCCAAACCAGTTCCCATGTCTGTCTTTTCTTGCTCCCAGAAAAAATACACACGAAAATTCTTCATGAGTGGCACGAACATGTCAGTGATATTTTGCAGGGTCTCAGAACCCTCTGACAACGCGTCAAGTAGCTGGCCGTTCGAGTCCAAAACTCTAGATGGAGTAAGAGCATCTATGACACGCCGGCTAAAAGAAGCGAGGTTTGCCTTGTTGCTCCCATTGTGTGGCGTTCCAAGAAACAGGACGGCGAAAGTGGATACAAAGACCGAGTGAAGGTGTGCAACCAGCTTGCTTGTCCTACTTGCGGAATATATAAGAGCCTGTTAATCGCTTAGTGAAAGCACCACACGACAGATCAATTGAAAATGCTCTTTACCCGCTTGACAATGATGCCTCCCAGAGAATGGCATATGAAGATGATGGGACGCTCTGTTGCATCTTCAAGCTAAAGTCATTTTTTTTAGCTATCATCTATAACGCTTCAAACTCCCTGCTCGAAACGAGCAGTCAAATCACATACCTCACGATCAGCCACTAGTTCGGCAACGAGTGTTTGAGCATGCTGCAAAATAGTATCGGACGATGTTTTGCCTAGCAGCGCCGTAACACCCGCATTATATCCAAATGTTAGAATTCGGGATTGTTTGAGGTTGGTTGGGAGCAGATCAGAGTCGCCAAGCCAGAACCGGTTTGTGCCGGTAGTCCAGGTTTTGAAGGGATGACCATTCAGACCATGGACCGCGACAATGCTTTCTTTACTTAGTGAATTTCTTAATCTAGACATCGAACTTACTCTACGAGGGGATTCTCTCCTCTGTATGTCTCATTGAGACCAGGCTTTTCTGTAATTGTGCGTTGCATCTCGGAAAAACGCTGTAGCTGAAGGTCTTGATTCTAGCTGCGGCTGTTGCGCAGAAGAATGCCGGAGTATACAACTATCAGATTCGGGACAGCAAACATGCAATGCAATGAATCGATATTGTCAGTTGCGGAATCCGGCGACCTACAATATCATACCGAAGAAAAAATCAAGCAAAAGTTGAGTAAGGGCAGGTCGATGAATGGGTTATGGGCCAAACAACATCATTGCGGCGCAGTTGGGGGCCTGGCGGTAACAGTAGTTTTGTGAGTGGTTCAGCTTGTGCATCCCTTAGTTCTATGTACCCTGCCCGTTATTTTACTTAATTAATATGTAGTAAATAAGTAAGATTACTAAATATAGAATTTAGCATTAGTAATATCTAAATACGAGATATTGCTAAACGGTGAGTCGGACAAGAAAATCTGTTTTCTCCTTGCTGACTGACTATATGTTGGTGTTTTGTTTTGTTTACGGGTTACGGTTCCTAGAACGGGAATATACGCTATACCGTATTTAAACGACGTGCGCGATAGAATAGGGTACGTGACTGCTGATAAGCTTAGGTTAGGTATAACGCGTACATCGTCGGTCAATATCGATGCGCTTAAGGCTCTTACTGTTGTCTTATAGAATAGGTAATTGATAGTCTGCACCCAAAACAGTTGTAAATTCTACTCATCCCAGAAATCCTTCCCTCCGTACTTGTTGCCAAGGAGTCCCTTCCCAGTCTCATCGACCGATACGCCGTTGTATGTATGAGATGCCCCTTATGCTTGACCTCTCCAGTCACTAAGTATTAAAGCTGTCCCCTGTGTGTGCCTTCCCTTTGATGGTGACTTTGAGATATTGGTGATCGGCAAGAGCTTCCTTTGCAGCAGCTAGTAATAGATCATCTACGCTGTAAGCTGCACTCTCCAGAGCCTCCAGTGCCCGTTTATCACGGATTGCTGCCGTCTCTTGCTTAACGAGGGCGAACTTCGCCTCCGGAGCAGGGAATATCTTCTCAATGCTGTCGACGAGCGAAGTAATTCCATTAATAAGGTTCTTGAGTTGAGAGCGATAGTAAAGAGCGCAGCTACTTGTCTTCAAGACACTTGCGCTTTTCTGGCGTCCGACTGCCAGTTCCTTCATCTTGTTTCGGAGGTTAAGGACGGTGGGCTCTAAATCGTTGGGTGTGAGTACGCTGAGATCGTTCCCATCCTTCCTCTCCAACTTATATCTCTTCGAGATCCTCTCTGTGTCAGCGAAGAGCACCAAGATCCGGTGTAGTGCGTTCTGCACTGTATGCACTTCAGAAGAACTTGCGCCAGGCCTGCCCAGCTTCGTATCCTCATAAATGTTTACAGCCTCTCCCCAACGAGCCAGTCGGAGCCTGGCGCAATCAAGGCTTATCAGCTCGGTCTGGTAATCTCGACCAAAGTGACGGCCGTGTTGGACACAGTCGAAGCAATCGACACAGGCGGTGAAGGCAGCAGCGATGCCCACAGCGCCAGCAGCAATCCCAAACGGCTCAGCCATGTAGTATGTAAGAAAAGTGCCACAAGCCTGTAGGCCAGAGCGACTTCAGAAAGAAGGAGTCTGTGATAAGATCTGGCCGGTTGTTGATCTTTATAGCCTAGAACAAAGCCCTGCCTTTAATGCTGAATCCCCCCAGGATTGATTCTATCCAACTGTTTTTTCCAATACTTCTTATACAACTAGAACAAATCCTGCAACCCGAAGTTAACTTGCTGACCCCCCATATCAGCTAAAGTGCTCGTGATTGACACCGCAGACTCATTACGGTGCGCATTGCATTCGATCGCCTTTTTTACTCGATACATCAATAAAGAAACTCTCTAGAGGCCTTTGATGATCGCCAACTTCGTTCAGCTTCTTGACGCCTCTCGAGGATGCCGGCCTCGGTGCAAGTTTTGGTCTCTGATCGTGGCCATCGCCTAAACGACGGTGCGGAATAAACCGTGAGACCAAGCGCCTGGAGCGCGCGGGTAGAATGCGGACGAGTAGAATGCGGATTGTTGGCAATGAAACGCACATATATATCGCGGTAAGCTCTATCTCCACCCATATCATGCCTTGGCAATAGTCCCATGTAGGATCAAGCGATAATCTGAAAGACGAGTTTGAGTGTGCATGCAGCCGGAGAATAGTGGCAATACAGCCCATTCCACCAATACCAAATAAGCACCCTATACCGATCTTCCGGCGGAGGTTCATTCGAAGAGTTCGAATTATATTTAAAGGCATTAAAAGGAGTATAAAATCCTGTATAATTGCGCTTACGCTAATAGCATTGCCTATAGCAGGGATGCTAAGGCATTTACCTTTAATATCGCGGTCCCAGAATGTTGCAATAGGCTGGCAGGCAAAAATTAAGAGAAAAAGGAGGATTAGCGTATTAATAGTAATATAGGTTAGCACGTAGTACGCCGTAATGCGGAAGTGTGGATATGCTGTTTGAAAAATGTTCAGATAGAAGACGACGACGGAAGCCTTTAGGATGCAGATAATGGCGATATAGAGGATAGCACTTATCCACCCTTGTCCCTTTTGTATTAGCATTTATTGCTTCTTCTTTGTGGATGGTCTTACCTACATAGACGTAAGATATAAGAAAACATACCGTCGTTGAGATTCCATACATGTTCGCCAAGACCCATGCGCAACACTGACATTGTCAGCATAAGTCATCTCAGAAGCTTAGGAGCGAGTTTCTCCGCACTATCTATTCTCATCCCAAAGGTTATCAATTCTATTATCCATGCTATAATAAGGAGGGCATCGTCTATTGACAGTTTCCTTATCATAAGTTTGCCTATTAGACGTAGCAAAACTGAGATCGCAATTAATGTGTCCGTAATAATAGTACAAGTGTACAGACTGGTCCTTATGGAGGTGTTTGGAAGTGAGCATATAGATGCTTGCACCTTAGCACTTTTAAGTATATCTGCCATACTACAGTTTGCAAGGAGGCATTCGCTAATAGTGTTGGTAAATTTCTGATGGCACGTGCAGTCTATATCTGTTGCGGTGCATCCGCTTGCGAGTAAGGAGGATTTTGTGCACGCAGTCTGTAATTTCAGAGTTAGTTGAGTTAAATATATGTGAAACTGTGGGACATACGCCGCATTGAGGGTAGTCTGCAAGGGTCATCTCTGAGGTCTTGAAGGTCGCGGCAGAGTTCGCATAGTTGATTAGGCTACAGAACAGCCAGACAGTGGTGAAGATGTGTATGTATAGACCCATAAGAACGAGGGTTTTGCGAAAGTAATGAATCCAGGGAGATATGGTAGTCAATGGGTTCGAGCTGGTCTCCAAAAATCGCAACAAAACGTTCTCCAGATTTGTCAACATATATCAGAAGGGATTGATAAATCTCAAGAGGAGTCTTCAAAATGACCTCAAAAACGCTATTGGTGTGGGCCGCGATGGCTTCATTACCCCTCACGTAGATCCGTACTATTTTAGTAGTCATATCGGAGGTAACTGAGAAGAATGTTTATTGGCGAGTGGTTCAGACTTCAATTGAGGGGAACCGAAAAATATCCGAAACAAAAAATTCGGGAGGTATCTGAAACAGGGATACTTTATCTGTGAGCGAGTGACGTTGCATACAGCTTCTTGCTACAAGAGGGGAAGGTGGAACGAGTAGTTAGTGGGTCCCTATACTTGTAGAAGCAATCCCAGCAGCTCTGTTACCGACACGGGCTACAAGCCTTTGCCAAACCTGCAAACTTTTCTGCACCAATAGTCGTCAAACGGCGAGTCGGGCAAGAAAATCTGTTTTCATGGTCCTATGGTCGTATGTGAAAGGATGTGGTATTTTTTCCGAATATATAGGATAGGACGCCCTTTGCATACGAAAAGAGGCCTTTGCAACCTTACGTGTTTTGACTGAGTTGGTACTATGGATAGCGCGCGGGGTAGACAGTTATGAAGGGAAGTTGATGTTGTTGATGGGTAGTGGTGGGCGGATGGTGGGTGGGGAGTGATAGGATAAAGGAATGATTCGATTCCTGTAGCGAACGCCGTATGCACTTTTTCTTCTACACACACACACACACACACACACATAGAGAAAAAACATTCACTCTCCTTCCTCTCCCCGTAGTGTAGCACTTTTTAAAAAGCCTCTAGTAAAGAATTGCAAAAATTACTCTCCCCCCTTCTTCCTTCCCTTTCTCTTTATGCTAACTTTGCACGCGGATATTCCTTCGTAAAAGGAAAAAGAAGAAAGAGAGATAATGCAGTACTTATTCGTTCCAACGTACGGTAAGTATTAATTTTCTAATTCTATATTATTCACTCTTGTTGTAGGATTGTCGCGTTGGAGGTTATGTTTCGTTGTTGGCAGGGGGAAATGGTAGAGATTCGGGAGTACTTAAGGTAATTGTCCTATTTTCCCACCTGCTTTTTATGCGCACCTAGGGGTAGGGGTACCAAAATTTTTTGAGAAAACATAATATTAGAAAATACAACGCTGCGCATAATACTTTACGTCCGTACCTAATACACTACTCTTCATGAAACGATCCCAGTACATCCTCATCATCATCACCAACCCCAGCATACAGCTCGTTGGGTATTATCCGCTGTACATCCCCTGAGGATAGCCCTGCATGTCTAAATCTCTTCCCCAACCCTAAATCCCCCCACTGAATCCCCGTAACCGGAAAATCATCCAGCTGCGTCGTCGCTGCACACAACACCCTCATACTCCCATACATCTGCGGAATGACGCCTTCACGCCGATACCTGAAAGCCCACCAACACCCGCCCGTCATGAGCAATATAAGAGATGTAGAGATCCAGAGCGGGTACGCAGCGCATGTAATTCTATACATAGAGTGCTCGACATGGCGTCCTGTGCTTCGGTCGTTGTCGCGCCATATGATTCCCTGCGTCTGGAGGGCCTCGCCGAGCATCCAATGTGTGAGGACTGAGAAAGCCATAATAGGGAAGAGAATCTTCTTAGGCAGCTGGAGGAGGTAGCTTTGCTTGAAGCTTTCGCCTGTGACGGTTGTGCAGCGTAGCCGAGAAGGTTTGTGCTCAAGCATGCTCCAATCGTGCTCTTGGCTTACAAGGGTTATGTTATATATTAACAAGAGGTAGAGAAATGAGTATACAACCTGTGCGCCGTTGGAGATCAGGAAGGAGAGTACTTCACTGTGGAGGTCGTCGAGAGGTAGGGCGGCGAGGGGTAGAGACTGGTTGAAACCGCCCCAGCCACCAGAGATCTTCTCGAATCGTTGGGTACGACTTAATTTGCAGAGACCAGTAGAGTCATACTTAGGATAATTTTTACAGGTCACTTCCTGAGATTGACTAGACATCCTGACAAAGGCTAAGATGGCAGTGGAAGCGCCGATCATGCAAATACTGCAAAATGTCATGATCATTATCTGTGTTGGCGCTGTGTTCCCGAGGTTTGATATAAGACCGCGCTTGCTTTTTGTCGCTATGGTGGGTTGGCTCTCGTTAGTGAACCGGTTCGTAGAGTTCCACTTCTTGCATTTCTGGCAGTGCCCAACCTCCTCCCCCGTTCGGGATTCTTCCTGGCTCTTACAATGCTTGTGACAGGTATGAGTGCAGTACCTCCGGTAACTCTCTTTTGCGTTTACCATGCATTCCCCTTGCACGCGAAGTTCGCAGTGCGAAGCTGCTGCAACGATAACGTCTCCAAAGGTTAACAGTTGCCGCTTGATACGCCCTCTCCCGAAGAGGTTGACGGTGACCATGTATACCGCTTTTATAACCAAGGATGCTGTAAGCACGAACGCAGCATTCATGCGCACATTTAAGCGACATTGGACGGGCGTTTCCTCCAATGAACACTTTACATGATCACCAATTTTGCAATCACCATCCCAGTATCCATGTTCCATGCTGTAGCTCTCCAGACTGGCAACGTCGTCCAATGAATTTGCAAGGCTTGAACAATTCTTTTTTACATATACAACATTCATTTTTTTGAAGCCTAAACCGTTGTCATAGGCCTCGTATAAATCTTTCTATAAATAGAGAATAAAAATCAGTAACGAAGGTTCAATACGATAGTCACTGTATAAGATACTACACATGTGGTTTAGGATCATGCATACCTTCATGAGTGATGTAGATTGAGGAAAAGACGCTCTTCCTGTTCGAAAAGCACTCCAACACAGAAATTCATGATGATATCCAAATTCTCCAAAAGTTGTAGCATTCTTTTCCTTGAATACGACGGTAGATGGAGGCTTGACGATCAAAGAAGGTCCAATTAGGGAGTTCGCCAGGAAATGGATCGGTATAGAGGTGCAAACCAGCAGCAACCATGCAGCCCAAGATCTGGCTTTCCCTTGCTTTTTACGATTGATATTCCATGGCGAGTTAGTGCCTATTCTCGAGTCTCCGTAATTCTCAAACATGTACCTAAGATCGCTAGGTTTCAAACATGTAACAAGCTGCTGGTAAGTGTTGCTCATACCTAAAACCATTGTAGCGGCGACGTTAATAAGAAGTAACAACGCAGTATTTTTACGCGTAACCGTTGTACAGTCCAGTTCTGCCCCGCCAACTGAAGAAGTGTTTTTATTTGCTCTCTCCCTAAATGCTGTGCTGTTCACAGCTATAACCACAATCATGGCGATAGCGAAAGAGGTCATAAGCAGGCTCATTCCTCTTAAAGAGCGGTCCACAAGCAACTGATCCTTCCACACGCCCCTTCCGACCCTTGCTGGCTCAATCTCTGCGGACAGGTGCTTACTGGTCGAGGAAGATGTGTTGCTGGTGCCAAACCTTTCTAAATTCGATGCATCGGCGGTGTCGCGGCGGGACACGAACGAGTAGCTATAGTTCGGTTGGGACGGATTTGAGATGGCTGATTGTGAATCCAATTCCGTTTCGTTGTGGCTGGGCGAATTTTCATTCCTCCTAGTTTTATCGGTGTACTCGGTGATATCCTGAGATTCGCACGGAGCAGGAAGCCTGCTGTGATTGTAATTCGTAGGCATTGTGTTCGTGATAATTGCAGGGTGTGCGTAAGGTAGGTAGGGTCGGGTCGCGAAAATAGATGAATAATGTATATGCTATGCTAGCTTCACGCGACAGCAGTATAGAAATAGCCTGGGACAAGTAAAGTAGTCATTCAGGTGGTGTCAGCCTATTTATCTGCTTAGGAAGTTTAGGAGTGTCTCGATGTCAAATATACATAGCTTAATGGTTAAGATGGTGATCTGCGCCTCCGTAGCATTCTGAATTCGTCTATTGCTGCAGATAAGATCCCCCTGTCAGCCAACATATGCCGGACTACGCGTGCCTGCCGTGGCACAAGTCGTTCCCCTGTCTTCAACACCATGTAAAAGGACCCACTATTGTAGAGACATGCGCACCTTTACAGCAACACTTTTAATAGATATATGTGCGAACTATTTGCCTCGTAATCAAAACGTAACGAGCGTTTCACCGGATAAAACCGTGGACAATTTGAATGGACGATGATGACTGGTACGATGTACAATGCAGCCCCCAGTATGTAGCGCTAACAAGGGGTTTTCGGGCAATACAGAAGAACATATGATTCTCCAAGGCTTTCCCCGGACTATTAAAAAGGCAATATCACTTACAGAAATAATTATCTAAATCAAACAGAAACATACTGGGGTTAGCATTGTGGTCTTGCTGGAGAAAACCGCCAATTTTAGGCTTGAAGAAATCTTAGTCTATAGAATGCAGGGTTGAAGCTAGCCACAGGCAAGATCAAATACTGCTCATGATGTTATGAAAAGCTGCTATATTAATGGTTCTGTTAACACAGATCAATGCATGGTGGAGGAAGACAGTCCGTTTGCTGTATGCATTGCTTCTTCATATAGCACTTGAGGCTCTACAATTAAAGAAATTTTAATGCAGATAACAAACTAACTACGGCCGCCTCCTACCTTCCCTGCCTCTCCAGCATCAATACAAGGTAGCAGACTACAGCGAGCGTGCTGGGATGCTCTCGTCCAACTACCTTCTCGCTTGAAGCTTCCTACCAATGCTCGTTGACCCATTGCTTCGTACTTCCCCTGCTTCAGCAAACCGACCCAAGGTTTCTGACACTGGGGTCCCCGTTACACCTTATATCGACCATGTCCATATCTCGTGATATATACCACCTCAAAAATTGCTTAGTTGATCAATTCCATATGACAGACCGCTCCTCCATCTCCTTTATCCTCCAGCCAATGCACCCGCAGTTTTGCACTGTCGGTGTCGGTAGTGAGCAAGAAATGTGCTATGTCTACCATCAAAGTCACACTAATTTCTCTTATCTAGTATACTTTGACGCGTTTGTAGATCCGTGAGTCCCTAGTCAAGATACAATCAACCTCCTTATCAGTCAACGCTCTCGCCGGCGCAACCACATCTGCTGTTTCATCCCTCACCACTTGAGCAACCGTCTGCCAAGCGTTGCCCAGAAGTGAGACGTCTCCCCGTTTCGAGAATAGCATGAGTGCGACTGTGACGAGGATGCTATGCAATCCAAGGAGAGTCGTAATAACGACAAAGCCATTCCATTGTTTAGGTATAAGGACATCTTCGGCTGCTGAATATTTCGCTGTCGCATTTGTATTAAAAAGAGAGAGCCTGTCATAGTATGCCATCTGCAAGAGAATGGTTTGGAATGTCTGCAGGGCTAATGCTGGGTTTTGGGTATCTTTGAGGATCAAATGTCTTGGAAGATGGATATGTAAGCGAGGTGAGGCACGCCATCTTCAGAAGCATAAGTGCTAACACTAGACATGATTATGGAGCATCCGTTTGTTCCATTTGGATGGCCGAGCGATTCTCCAACGACTGGGAAACATTAAGCAGAATTACAGCTTATTTTACTTTAAACCTTGCTAGGATTACCATTGTGCATTTTTTTCTATAAATTTCGTATAAATTTAGTAGTTACTATGTATATAGAACTAGAGGAGAGGTTAATATGGGAGGGAGAGAGGGAGGGGCAAGGTCAGAGCATATATATCAGAAAATCTATAATGTAATTCACTTTAAGGTACCAAAGCGTAGATGTAATATATTCCAAAATATATGAAAATACGGGCGAAATTTACCCGATTTTGGAATCCATTGCACTGTATTCAGGACCTTCCTAATCAGGTAATGGGGTGATTTTTCAAGCGTTTTTGGCACCTGGGGTGGCCCCCTTATTATTGAAAACCATAATAACTAATCTCCGGTCTCAGTTCCTTGAGCAACTAATCTCCGCGTCTTGGCTCCGTAAACAATCCTGTTTGTTCTATCCGCAGATCTACTCCACTTGAATCCACCTGACCCGGGCGGCGTTCGCTTCATTAGCCTACCAGGACCCAGGTCACCTTGCAGACTGCAGTACCACAAACACATGCACGCATATCGCTCCAGTAGAGAGGTAAGTTCGGCCTCTTCTGCACTCTATCTACGCGCAACTCTGGGCTTCCGTCAATGTGCTTGAGTGTGTACAAATACTTGGATCTGAATCGCCATCTTCCCAAGGAGGGAAGAACAATCCTCTTAGGAATTAGATAATAAGCAATCTCACAATGTTTGCGATATGAAGTATCCGTACAGCACTGGTAGCTATGAGAAGGTCTTGAATGAAGAAAGTTTTGCGGGCCGCGCCGAGTGGCTTTCAATGCATCAAGGCCGTGCCCCTGAGATGGATAGCGAATGAGCATCCAGCGGACCTGGTCAATATCAAAGCGCAACAACGAGTAACGAATATCTGGGGTCCGCTTGCGTCATTACTTAGGTAGTCATAGCTCACCTTGGAATCCGCTTGCTCTCTTGTGCCCCCAACTAGAGATTTACAGGTATTAAAGTGGTAAAAGATCCAGGAATTTGACTCATATCTTCATCGGTTGCAATCAAGAAACGCCGTATCTTTTCTTGCATTTCTGTTAAACCATCACATACCTACTGACGATGATTTTCTCGAATATCCTACATGTTTGTCTACTGCTAGCGTCCGCAGCTCGCTCAGCACCATTTTCTCCAGCTGTAGAAACTGACTATGATGCTATCGTAGTCGGTGGAGGTCCAGCTGGTTTAGCAGCAACAAGTGGTCTTGCACGGGTGCGACGCAACGTTTTGTTGATAGACTCCGGAGAATATCGAAATGACCCAACCAGACACGCACACGACGTCCTAGGCTTCGATGGAGTGACGCCTGCCTGGCTGCGTTTTGCAGCACGACAACAGGTTAGCGATTATGGGACTGTCAGTCTCGTCAATGGAACGGTCACGGAGATCCAGCCTCAGAACAACAACACTTTTTTCAAAGTGTTAGCAGAATATCCTGGCAACAAATCAGTCTCATTCACTACTCGCAAGGTAGTACTGGCAACTGGTATGCGCGACATTTTGCCCTCAACGACTGGCATCGCGGAAAACTGGGGCAAGGGCATCTACTGGTGCCCCTGGTGCGACGGCCACGAGCATGCGGACCAAGATCTCGGCATCCTCGCTCGCCTTGACAGTGCGGTGACAAGTGTGCGCGAGATACTCACGCTGAATACGGATATTATCCTGTTTGTTAACGGTACCGACACGCCGGCCAACCGGAACATAACAGAGGGGAAATTTCCGGGTTGGGAAAAGTACCTGACGCTACTCAACGTCAAGATCGAGAACCGAACTTTGGCGTCGATCAATCGACTCAGAGACGGTGCCACGCCTTACGCCGATCCCAGCCTACCCACACATCCTGAACACGATCTTTTCCAGGTCGAATTCGCAGACAATCAGAATCCCATTCTTCGCAACGCTTTCTTTGCAGACTTCCCGTCAGAGCAAAAGTCTAAAGTCGGCGAAAACGCCGGTGTTCAGCTGTACGGTAATAAACTCGCCGCTGACGGTGCCGGAGGACTGGTCACCAATGTTCCAGGCATCTTTGCTATTGGTGATGCCAACTCGGACAACGTTACGAACGTCCCGCATGCATTCTTTAGCGGAAAGCGCACCGCAGTCTTTCTTCATGGTAAGTGTGTCGCTATATATTGCAAATCGAGTCACTGACAGTGCATAGTCCAGATTGAACGCGAAAATTCAGTAGCCCAGATTGCAGCGGTCGGAAAGCGGAATGTACAAAATAACGATTTACAAACATTGTGGAGGCGGATGAATGAGCCCGATGATGTTACCTTTGCTGGACACACGTTTGATATGTTGTCATAACCATTCATATCTTAGATGTTTTTTTTTTGTGAGCAGGTGGCCAGCCCTTGTTGTAATTTGCCGCAGGTAAGACTTTTTGGTATTTTTCTTCTTGTATTCGGCACCTAGGCGTCTTAAAGCATTATAGAATTAATAAGGTAGTACGAAATAGTTCTCGTCTCATAACTTGCAAGAGTCCAGTTATGTACGGGCTGAAGCGAGTCTATGCCTCGTTGAGCCAGAGACAAAGAATCAGAGGATGCTCCAAACATACGGCGGACGCCATCTGTGAGTTATCTCTGAGAGTGGATGTCCCATGTGAGAACATTCTCAGTATGCTCATATCCTTCCCCAGTGGCCTTAACATCCACTTTATAATCCTCAGACTCGGCGGCCCTCATTGCTTGAAAGCAAAGAGACGCGTTGATGGCTATTTCTGTTCCCGTTGACGTGTTTTGGACAGACAAGCTTGTCCAAGCTGGTGAGTTTGTCCGATCCCACTGCAGAGGCTCATTCTGGTTGAGCGAGCTATACTTCATGTTTATGGAGGAGTTGAACAAAAGATACTGTCGCGTTGGAGAACTGGTTTTTATCGACTTAGCCGAATAAGTATCTAACAAGCACAGGGTGATAGGCCAACTCCCATTATCCTTGTCTCGATGATTTGAGAAGACTGGACATCGGAAGGTGTAGTTCTTGGGACCTAACAATTCCAGGTCGGGATACGTCCCTTCTGCATTTAAGTTCCCTTCTACGTCATATGTATCCACAGAGGCTAATGTTACGCTCGTAATGTTGAGTGTCAGCCTGATGCATATTGTACGTGTGTCTAAAACAGTTGCCGGGCCGGAATAACTCTGTATTCGTTGTCTTTCATTGGCAGTACCAATAGGCAAGAAAGCGCGCAAGGACCTTCCAGAATCCGTGTAATTAGAGCCTTGCACATGCTGCTCACTCGACTCGGCAAAGCGAGGATAGGTAACAGGTGCGGCCTTGGAATACTCGACTCCAGTATTCATGTAATCAGGACCGCCTGACGCGCTTTCATAAGCGATGCCATATCGAACCATGGTCTCCTTGTCCCCGAGCAGAGGAGACTTTCCATCAGCACGACCGCATTTTATTGCAGCTTTAATACAAATTTGTGCACAAAGTTTATGCTGTTAACTTTGTAAATAACAGAGCTGGATGCATGGCATATCGATAGATAGCTATTGTGGCTCAGATGAAATGCAAATATCAGCGTACCCGAAGCAAATCACAGATAGTGGACACAAGAAAGAGAACTTTTGCTTTATAGATTAACCGTCTTCCCAAGCTGTCATGGCCTAATGCAATCTCAATCTTGAGAAAAAAAACTTCAGCCTCAAAAACCATCTGTAGCGTTTGTGCCACAGTCCTCATGCAGCTATAACACGGTCGGTAGGTATATGCGCTTACAAGGTTGAATTTAAACCATATAACAATTCAGCTGTAGAGTTAGATACAAATATCCCACCAACCTATTCATTTAAAGTTTCTGCTCTAAGTACCCCTTTACAACTAACTTTGTTGATTCCGTGATCCTTAGAACCTGACGTAGTGGTCAGCGCAAATACAGGGACTAGGCGTGAACTGCACCCTTACAACTGACGATTATCAGGTTCCAGCTGCACTCTCGCTAGGTAGGTCATTCTACGAGACTATCATGGCCGAAATTGGGCAAACAAACCGAAACAATATTCTGGGTAACTCCAATATGCTTCAGCATTTCACACAAGATACTTGCTCAAGTAAAGTAACCCATCACGTCATTTGGTAGAGTTTAGACACCGTACATCGTTTAGAATCTAGTGGTCCTAGAAATTCTCGCTTTTTGCCAGCATTTCACCTAAAATATTCCAAGATTGATAGCTGCCGTAGCATTTCAAAAGGATCATCCCAACCACTTCCCCTCAACCCACTCCAACTCATCCCTCAACCAGCCCTCCTCGCTCTCCTTCAACTCAATATCAAACCCATGATCACCGTCCCTCGCCACCAATCTCACCTCGCCCTTCTCCCTCGCCTTTTCCGCAAACGCCTCACTATCTCCAAACGGCACAAGCGAATCCTGTTTCGCATGAAAAATGGTAATCGGCGGCAAACTCTCCACGCCATCAACCGCCGTAATGGGCCACAACTCCTTGCTCACGCCAAAGAACTCGGTGAAGCGTCCATATGAAGCCAGTGCCGCGGACAAACCTCTCCGATCTTCATCGGTGGACGGGTCAGAAGACGAGATGATGTCGTCGGGTTTGATTTTGGCGAGGTAAGCATCCAACCACTCCCTTGAAGGGGGCGCTTCACCGAACGGACGCTCCTCAGGCGTGCGTCGCAAGTAGTCCGTCATGGGGTACTGCGCGAGGACGACTTTGAAGGTATCTTTTGCTAGTGTGAATGCGGACTGCAGCGCCATGTAGCCACCGGCGGAGTCGCCGGTTACGAGGATGCGCGTGTAGTCGATGTCGATGGGTTGGTGCGGGTGGTTTGCCGCGAGGAAGCTGTCGAGTTTGCGGTCGTGGAGCAGCCACGTGTAGAAGGTGGACAAGTCGGAGAGGATGTCAAAACCGCGGGCTTCCGGGGTCAGGCGGTAGTTGGGCAGAATGGTTATGGCGGCGTTGCGGGTTAGGAACGGGATAAAGAAAGACGCGATCCAGGGGGTGTAGAGACAGTCGCCGACTATCTTTGTTTGGGTGATTGGATGTTAGAGGCCGTTCTTTTGGGTGGGTGGATGGGATAGTGGGAATACACGTAGTCGGGGAGTTTCTTGGTGCTGGTCGGTCGTGTACGCGGGGTTTGAGGAAATAGAGGAGAGCAGGAAAAGAGAGAAAACTCACAAGGCCGCCTCCGTGGAACTTCACAACGAGCGGGTATTTCCTGCCTGGGGGAAGATTCTTGGGGATCAATATCCCGGCTTCAATATGATGAGTGCCGACGGTTTTGTAAGTTGTGCGGTACACGTTGAAGCCGTCAAGCCGCGTTTCTGGGGTGGTGTTTTCGAAATCGGCCATTATTACTCCTTTTTCTATAGAATATGAAGGGCGGAATGTTGTTTGTAATATCAGCTTTTTCTGACGAAGTTAATAGAGGTGTTCAATAACTTGGATGCTGCGATTGATTGATGGAAGGAGAAAGAGAAGATGTAGTTTAGTTAAACGAAAACACAGCGCAGGAGATTGCCCACCTTTTAATACCTCGAGCGGGGTATCCACCATCTCCTCCCCCCTCTCACACATCACATCAGTTCACAAACGATACACGACACTTCACACCCGACACAACACACCACAACATAGCATTGACATGCTCCTTAGTGAAAGCTTTGAAATCAATTTCGCTCACGAGTCACACCACGTCACATTTCCTTCTCTGCTCCTCCAATGACAAACAATCCGTGCCACTCTGGGTGAGCAGATTCAGCACATAATCGTAAAACAAGGGCGTCAACAAAACAAGGGCGTTAACACATCTCAATACGGAAATTCTGCCTGTGCGTTTTTGATAGACTAGTCGAGAGGCGGAGATTTAGGGCCGTGCGTTGGTTAGTGTACCTTGCGGAAAGCTTGGTATAACCCCGGCTGGGTGGTAAGGGCTTAGTGAGATGGAGGTTGGGCTCATGGGATGTGTGTGTCACGTCATTTTGCGGGGCGGGTGGTTTTTGTTTTTCGGGGTATATTGGGTTGCCGGGGTTTGGGCAGGTGGCATGAGTGAGCGAGTGGTGTACATTGAGAGCTTAAGAGTAATGCCTTAGAAAGGTGGTTCCTGGGATGCTGAATAAATATATGATGAGGGGAAAGCGATATAAGGTATGCATCAAATCAGAACCTGTCAGCAAAGCGATCATATTCAAACAATCCTGACACTTCTCACAATACGTCGGGAAAGAAAGTGAAAGACCTCGGAAACTTATCCATACTGTAGGATCAAATTTCCCAAACTCACTGGAACTCAGACGCATCTATCGAATCCTCCGTCTTCTTGATCCTGCCCAACACCTTATCCCATTTCTCCCAGCCTCCATCTGGCAACTTACCCTTAATAGGTAACCGTCCACCTTCCAGCGTGCCCATCCCAAGGATGCGGTGGACCGCCTCTTTAATCCCAATGATACCGCCCGCTACCACAAACTCTTCAGCCGAACTCACTGTATACTGCAGTTCCTTGATCTTCTGCAGCGTGGCATCATCTACAGGTCGCTTTTCTGCTAGCTTGAACAGCAAAGAGACGGTTTTGGGATATATGGCCGCCAATCCATCGATCACGCCAGCGGCATCGAAGAGTACGATGGGTCCTAGTTGCTGCCCGAACCCGCTATAGACTCTGAATTTTCCGTGGTCGATTTCTGGGTCTAGCGATACTTGGATGTGGTACGAGACATTCCCGTGAGACATCTTGCAGCCTACAATATTGGGGTGTTGCGCGAGGGCGCGGTATGTATCCGGAGTTAGCAATACGTTGTTTGTAACGCCAGGGTAGTTGTAACTACGATCAAAACTGTTAGAAAAACGTCCTCCCATAGAAACATTAAAATTCAAGACCAATACGAAACTTACATAAGAATTGGGATCGGTGATCGGTCTGCTACAAGTGTATACCATTCTTTGATGTTCTCTTGACTGGCCGCTGCTCCAAAGTACCCCGGCGCAAGCACTAAACCCCACTGTGCACCGGCCTTCTTGAAGTCTTCCAACCACTCCAGCACTTCATCAACGCTGTTAATGAGCACGCCAGCCATGATAGGGTAGTCGGGAAATCCGGCATCGTTCAGTCCCTTGCGCACGCCAGAAACTTGGTCGAATCGCTCTTGCCGTGACATATGAATAGCTTCACCGGTCGAACCCAACAAGACAAGACCACGAACGCCATTTTTCGCGAGATGAACAGAGTGCGCGACCTGAGTCTCGACGTCGATGGCTGGTTGTAGAGATGATGACGCAGATACTGGTTTGAAAAAAGTCGGGACGGGTACAAAGACACCGGTTGGCGGGGAAGTCGTCATATTCGGTGGCTCGTGCGCTGTACAACCTGTGGGACCCTTTGGATGAGATATCGAACTGCTTGAAGTAGAAACTCGTAGGACTCTTTTTTTCTTAAATGTAGGAATCAACGTCGACATATAAAGCACGTAATAGCTACCCTTCGGTTGCCTTTTACCCGTCAACCGAAGCTAAAGCCGACGAAAGTGGATCTCCATACCCCGCGCCGTTGTTGAGATCGGAGCTGGACCTCGATAACGACATTCATTAAGGAGAGTCACGCATAGAAGAGGCTTTCAAAATGTTCAAATGATCATTTCGATTTTCTTCGGAAAAGTTGCATTGTTTTCCGCGTAGACCATTTCCCTATAATTCTGAGGATCCTGCACGTTGGCACATATTGTGTGGATACCTCTCGCATTGTCTTGTCTTCGTATTACCATCAATAATCTTGTTCCCGAACAGCATATTATACCATGGGAAAGATCGCAAGTATAGAATATTTCAGAGTGTCACCTCGCTGGCTCTTCGTCAAGATCGCCGACGAAGACGGCAACGTAGGTTGGGGAGAGGCATCTCTTGAGGGTCATACGCAAGCCGTAGAAGGATGTTTAGACGCATGGATCGAAAGATATATAGGTTTTGAAGCAGAGTCAGTATACTTCATCCCCATCTCAACACATCGACTTCGAGAAGCTAACATGGAGATGCCAGTGAGATCGAGCACATCTGGCAGATGTGCTGGCGAACAAGCTTTTATCGCGGAGGGCCTGTCTTCATGAGTGCATTGGCCGGTCTCGACATCGCTTTGTGGGATCTAAAAGCTAGGAAGCTTGGAGTACCGATTTACCAACTTCTGGGCGGAAAAGTACGAGATAAACTGAAGGTGTATGCTTGGATCGGCGGTGATAGACCCTCTGATGTGAAAGAGCAAGCGTATGCAAACCCAATCAATCAATTGACTGATCTTCACCTCGCATCATCTTTCCTCACTGACTGACGACCCCAGACAAGCCCGTAAAAACCAAGGCTTCACGGCCGTTAAAATGAACGCAACCGAAGATCTCGGCTGGCTCGACTCACCCGCTGCTCTCGAGGACTCAGTCTCACGCCTCAAAACCGTAAAAGATTTAGGCATGGATGCCGGAATGGATTTCCATGGGCGAGTCCATAAACCCATGGCGAAACAACTAGCTGCCGCCCTCGAGCCCCACCGTCCGCTCTTCATCGAAGAGCCACTCCTATCCGAGCATATCAGCGGCATCAAAGACCTCTCCCAGCATACCTCCATCCCCATCGCACTAGGCGAGCGTCTCCACAGTCGCTGGGACGTGCGCCCCTTTCTCGAAGCCGGCTGTGTCGACATTCTCCAAGTCGACATCTCGCACTGCGGCGGCATCTCCGAGCTCAAGCGCATCGCCGGCATGGCGGAGACGTACGATGTTGCGCTCGCGCCGCACAGTCCGCTGGGTCCCATCGCACTCGCGGCATGCATCCAGGTCGATGCTACAGCTGCAAACTTTGCGATCCAGGAAATGAGCTTGGGGATTCATTATAATGCTGGAAGCCAAGATTTGACGAGTTATGTGAAGAATCCGGAAGTTTGGGATATTAAAGTTGGGGGGTATGTGGATCTTATGAAGGGGCCGGGGTTGGGGATTGAAGTGGATGAGGAGTGGGTTAGGAGGGAAAGCAAGGAGGCTAGGGCTTGGTTTACTCCCGGGTTTATCGGTCCTGGTAGTGAGATCAGAGAGTGGTAGGGGCTGATGAGATATCGACATCAGTACATCGATTTCTCCAGAATCGGACTTCACTTGGAATCTGAGAAAGAGTGCATTCTAGCAAATACGTTCACTGCCCAATCTCACTATTTTACTATGTGTGCATTCAATTGCGCTAGATGATCTCATTCCACCAACTGAAATCATTATATTTGCGAAGAGGCTAAAATGGCTCCGATCAAGACAAGTGTCGTCCAGACTCCAATGTAAAGTGAGCATTGACAGCAAGATATACCCTGAACGCTGGACCGTTCGCCTTGATTTCTTGGAAAGTGTGTTCGAGACTCCGACACACTGACCTGCCGCGTCATAAGTAGCGCTGAAACTCTGCACCGTTCGCTTGTTCCCGTTGTCAAAGAGGTGAAACCTCGGTTGTGCAACGCATGAGAAATGCATGAATACAACAAGCTGTAAATGAACGTGGGAACGACTGCCGATGGTGCAGATAGATATTTAGTTTTATGCATGCGGGCGCGGTGAAAATTGCATGTGGCGTGGAATGGAAACCGCCCAATTACGGTTGCTGGTATAATAACTATCAAATTAATTGTGAACAATTTCGAGGTTCGCGGGGTATTACTCCTACATGCCGTGACAAAATCCAAGCCGACCTCCCTGTTTCATGCTCACAAGCCACAAAATTTTGAATGAATATGCATCACAACGCCGTACTTACCAGAACCGTGAAAGCAGCCATGCTCCACATGCCCATCCACCACACGCTGATACTCTTGCTCGCAGCTCCCAAAGCACCGTTCGCATTAGTCCCAGTGATACCATTGCCAATAGACCCCTGACCTCCCCCGCCATTCCCATTTGCGCTATTCCCACCGCGATTTCCGCCTCCCCCGTTAGACGATCCAGGTCCACCAACCTGTCCACCATCAGTCCTTTGAGTGGTTTCAATCGCGATGTCCTGGTATGGCTGTCCAGGCGGATTATTTACGCTCCTGACCAGAGCGGCGAAATCCATCATTGGGTTGCTGATCATGTCGCAGTTCATCCTCCCCCCAGTGGGACTTAGAGGGCCGGGAGGAGGTTTGGTGAGTAATTGGTTGGCACCCGGGAATTGGCTGATGCTATTTGTGACAGATATCGGGAGGTTGAATATGCTGTAGTGATTCGAGCCGTTTAGGCGGAAGTTCTGATGGATCGAGATGTTGTAGTCACCGCGAGCGGTGGTGTTGAACTCTTCTTTGCCGTCGCCGACAAGGCAGTCCGGCCACTCAAAATTGATATGTTTGACTGTTTGTCCGGACTCCTGGTTCATAATGTTGGCTAGAGGTGGTGTTGTAGTAGTGATGTTCGAGATTGTGAAGTTTTTGTTGAGGGTGTTGCTTGTTAAGAATAGCGTAAAGTTGAACACTTGGGTTAAGGGATCGTCGATGTTGCGAGGTGGAACTTGAAGTTTGCCATCCCCCGAGACATCGAGGGCGATGTGGAGGAAATCACCGCCCATGGGTGTAAACGGTTGGGGCTTGACTCGTAAGTTTGGCTGTTCGCAAAGTTTAGAAGAGCTGATGCTTACAGCAAGTATTATGCCCAGTCCCGGAGTCAGTATCCTCCCGTTCATGATATTGAATCCGTCCTTGTTCGGCCCATTATTGTTATTGTTGTTTCCATTTCCATTGCCGTTTCCATTCCCATTCCCATTTTGCCTCTCGCGCAGCCTTCGATTATTTCGTGTCAGTCGCGCATCTCCCCACTGCCCCAGCATCTGCCCTTCGACATGCTGCACAACCCATTCCGAAATTACGAAAAAGAACAATATTCGGATTAAGTATGCTAGCTTGATCATTGCACAGCAACAGTCAATCGCATTCTCTCGCGCCAGCGAGAAATATCCTAAAAATAAAAGAGGTAAAAAATAGAAGGCGAGTGAGATGAGTGCAAGACAGAACAGAACAGAACAGCAAAACACAGGAATGTCATTGTCTCAAAAATAAAATTGCGGTGGTGGAAAGCCGGTGGGCGCGCATTACCTGCATGAACTCATAGGATATGTTGCCGGGTATCCGATGTGCGTTCGTGACGGGTACCCAGGGTACTTTACTCGTGGCGAGTACTTATTGCATTGCGTTATGGTTGGTTGACAGATCCCTGATACTTGCAGTGTAGCAGATTGCGGATCTTTCCCGCGGGTTGATATCGACTAAAATACGCTAGTACAAGTGTGGTGTCATTTTCGCACGTGATATACGACGCCCCATATGCGACCGTTGACATCTTACTTGTAGACCAATAATATGCTCTGTAACTACTAGCTTGTGATCATTGAGATCAGGCAGCACTGGGATTGGATTTAATAGGACAGGATATTCAGACTAATCGGCACTCACGTGACGTTCAATTCACGTCACCCCAATCCAACGCTCCATTTCCATGAGTTGGGTAAAGAAGACCCCACATATATCACGTCCGAATATATAGAACTATAAAAGGCTCGTTATTGCTGCTGTTAAGGTCAGCCAATGTCGAAAGCCTCTTCCTAGTTCAGGATAGTATTCTATCTCAACCATTTCTTGTTTGCGAAATTTCTACGAACTTGAAGTCGAAATTCCCCAACATTCTCAGTGTCATAAAAAACGTATGTCGTGAGACAATTCCAGAGCAGTGCTTTTCTAACGCAACCTCACTTGCCACCAGTGTGCATTTACCCGTATGTAACTTATTATGTTAAAAGGTGTCCTTGTATGAAAAATGGGTGGTCATCGCCGCCATAGGAATCAAGAAATGGTCTTTTATGTACTCACCATTGATAGCAACTGCTTATCTTTCCTCATATATAGATAATATAGCTTAGCTGCTTGTGCATGGCAACCGATTGCCGTAGTAAGCTCTGTGAACCATCAGTGATCACGCTTGAACTTACCATCTGCTGTGCGGAGGGCCTTTTAGCGGCAAGAGCTATCCCCAAAGCTACTATAGAAGCAGGATATTCTGTTATTAGACCGATAGAGTCTTTGTGAAAGACCGGTGAAACATGAGATATCTGTTGCACAAATTCAAGCCTATCATCAGTGACATTTCCACCACGTCAACAAACACATGACTCCCAAAGGTTCACAACCAGTGGATATGACGCAAGCGCAAAGATAGAGATGTACAAGTCCAGAACCTTCACAGGCCCGTGCTTTGAAGGACAAACAGATCACCTATCTCATTGTATAAAAACCGACAACATACAATGTTCTCTACCACCCTACCTCACACTCAACCACCTTAAATCTTACAACCCTCCGATCTACCTACATCCTGAATCAACCTTCTCGAAACCCGATATCTCCGATATCGCGGACGAGCAACCACTATGATACCAAAAGACTACTACAAAGCCCTCGAGATCCAACCAAAGAGCACCCTCGATCAGATCCGTCTCGCCTACGGCGCAATCAGTCTCTCATGCCACCCCGATCACGTACTCCAGCTCGACATCAGTTATGATGAGAAGCGAGCGCGTTTGGATCACTTCTTAGCCGCTACTGAGGCTTTCGTCGTCTTGTGTGATCAGCGGAGGAGGAAGCAGTACGATCGCGACTATGCGGTGGGGAACTTGGTGCTGTCGTGGATGGAACAAGAGCCTAGGGGAGGAACACCAGTGCGAGAAGAACCAAAGAAAAAAGAGCGGGGAAACCTGGAGGGAGATGGGCGTGGGGAGGTTACGGCACCAGCACCAACGGCGGTCGCGACACCAGCATCAACGAAGGTTACGGCACCAGCATCAGCGGACGTTCCAGTATCGATGGAAGTTGTTGTTGCGGCCCCAGCAACACGGACGAAGAAAGGAGAGCGCCGTAATTCACCACTGGGACTAGAGGAAGCGGGGGCAGAGTTTGGTTTTCGTCGGGCGAAGAAAGGAGAGCGCCGTAAACCACCACCAGTTGAATTCGTGATTCAGGGGACTCCTAGGCAGGTGGTCTTCGCGGTATCTTGGGGCCTGCTTGGTTTGACGTGGCTCATTTGGACCTACCTTTGGCCCCATATGGGGATCAAATCACTCATCAGCTTCTTTGTTTTGTTGCTATTTTTGCGATAGGCAAGCTGATGGCGAATGTGGGAGGATTGTTTAGCTGGGGAATGGGAGTGTGAAATTGGAAAGGGATGAAATAATCTGGGCGAACGGCACGGGAGTTACCAGGATGCGGTTGCTATCATCATTAAATATTTCACGGTTGAAACAGACCAGCCGCCTTTGGCACTGTTCAAGTGCGGTGGCAGGTGAATAATCATTACACATGTCTAAAGTCCACTACCTTTGTTGAAAAAAAATTCGTGATATACTCTTCACCCCTCTGTCCGTAAAACACCAACGTTTTCCTTAACATCAAACTCCACCCATCGAGCTCGCCCTTCCCGTCTTCCTCTTCCATCACTTCCGTCAATGGGCCCTGGATTCATGACGGTACACCCACAGTATTTCACCACAAACGGCGGCGCTTCACTATCTGCCAGCACAACGCTCGTTGGTAAGGGGTACAGGTTGAGCGTATGTGCAAAATCCCAGTGAAGGGGCCGCACAGATAGCGGGAAAGGCGATAGATGCGATTGAGAAAGCAAAGTTCGAGTTATTGCGCGCGCAATGAGCGTATCTTGATCCACCTGTGGGTCTTGAGGCTGCTGGACAGGCCGTGAAGGAGGAGCATCGACGTCCATGGAATCTTCTTGGGTTTCCCCAGCAGATGGAGAAGTTTCATCGGGCACGTCGTAGTCATGTTCCTCCTCGGGCGGAGAAAACCTGACACTTGTTCTTTGCAGTCGGCCCAGAACATCATCCCTTAAGAGAACCATTTCACCTTTAACTCCAAACCATGTCAGCCTGCTAGGATTACTTGTCCACACCACTTCGCCTTCTTTCCCCTTTTTCTTTGTTCCTCCTACGCCCCATACTTCCCTGTTAGCGGATGCAATAATTCGCGACACGCGGTTCGTAAAGAGCTCTGGGACTTGTTTTCTGGGTAGAGGTGTTGATGCGCCGGCCGAGAAGGCGCTGGGCCATGCATCGTTGTCACCAGGGACAAAGACGAGGGTTGTGTGTGCCAAAAGATTTTGGAACTGTTTCTCAGCAAGCATAGATGCAAGAGCATTGAAGTTCTCTTTATATTCTATGCTGCCTGCGCTAGATACGCCCGCCAGACTAGCTTTGGAGTTGAAGTTGCCCATTAAAATGATTGACAATGGGTAAGTGGGCTTCGTTTCTGGAGGGTCCGAATATGACTTTAGGAGAGATCGGAGAGCTGAAAATGTTGACGGTTGGTCGAGATGGATGTCCGACGCTATCACTACGGTATGTGAATTTTCAGAGGTCAAAAGTTTTGACGCAATCCGGTTCATGCGCACGCCTGTTGCGCGCTCCGAACCTACTCCAAGGAAATCGGTCCATCCAAATGCGGGGCCAGTCAAGCTGTTCTTGTCTGTTTCTTCTGTGCCACCTAACGTGGTAGCGCGTCGTTCACATGGGGGGTGACCAACTGTGGAACCTATAAACTTTCCACCAATTGTTCCACCAATACCCCCGTTACCTCCTAACGCGGAGGACGAACCTGATGTGGGGTTCGCATAGTCTTCTTCGTAAATGCCTTCCACCAGAACAATCATGCCTGGAGTAAAGTATGTACCATCTGCGGGTATTGGTTGCGCATGTTGAATGTCAAGAGCTATTGTTCCTGAGAGATCCGATATTGACAATGCACCGGTCGGTGAAACTGTGAGCATACCGAGCAGAAGATGGGTACTTCCACTGCGGCCAAGTAGATTTGCGATGGGTGTGATTGTGTTCGTTTGTGAAATGGCAATAGATCCTGTTCGGTTCAGTGTCGAGGAGCGTGCGGCAGAGAAGGTTGGAGTCTGGAAAGTTTCATTTCGGAGGACGCGCTGGTGTACTATGTGATATCTTTGGCGGAACAGGTCGGTTTTATGTGTAGGGTTGGGGAAAAGGGAGGGCTTTGTAAGAGATCTGTCAAAGTCAACAAGAGAAATTGTATATAATGCAAGGTCACAAACCTGTCGAAGTGCCTTTGAGAGACGTTGTAAACCAACTTTGGCTGCTCAAAGGCTCCCACGATTTTGATCCATTCCCGAGGGTCTTTCAGCAGGTCTTCCTCCTCATCTTTATCCTCGACACCTAACTTAGACATGCCGAAGCTGGTGTTGGTCTCCAATCCAGGCCTTTCCTCTGAGCCGGTTCCACTCTGTCCATTTGCGTCCTGGCCAAAGGTGAAACTACTTTGTCTGCTCAGACTGGAGCCAGTGACCACTCTGCCTCCACTCATGGACCCCTCTAGAGTTTTCAGAATATCTTTTAGTGTCTGCCCATCACCTTCGACAATAACCTGGCCAGTGCTCCTCTTCCAACTCTTCGCCACTTCCTCCAGTACCTTTTCTGCCAGCCCCTCTTCTCTCCATCCTGAACCGCAGTGCTTCCCTATGAAATCTGCCAAAGCTGCGAGAGCAGAAGAAGTGAGGGTTATGTTGTGTTTTTTCGTGAAAGTGCGAAAAGCCAGCGGACGGAGTGTTGCTGCAGGAAGATTGATCGGGAGAACTGTAGTTCGGACGACAGGTTTGAGAGCAGGCGGTGCGCGAATGGGAGCTGTACGACGGGGGTGAATAGGATGTCTGGGTGTGCCAAATGCGGGTGATGAAGAAGGAATTGAGCTGTTGGGCACCAAGGAAGGCTTTTCCGGTCTCCGTGAAGTCGCCATGCTGCCAAAGATTTGTAAAGTTGCGAGTGATGCTGGAATGGTACTGAGCTGGATGCTTAATTGATTTCGTCGCGTCCACGACGCGCCCCACGATTTCGCGTGCGCACAGGCCACCGTCTCCGCCTCTCACCCCAGCTACCACTTCTATCAACAAACACTGCGCCTTCTTTGCATCCCATTCTCACTCATCTACAACTTGTCGCATACACCAGCGCAACATATTATAACAATCATAATGTCAGAACAAAGCCCGATCGTGCTCGATACCCCTGAACCTCCAGCCGCAGCCGCAGCAACCGCAGCTGCAGAAGTCGAGGAGCTGCCCAAGACGAAGGAAAAGCTCGAGGAGCTCACCAAAGCGGCCTCGCTCCAATACACACTCAAAAACTTTTCTGCGTCTGCCGACCACTATGCCGACGCTGTCGAGATCCAAGCCGAGCTCAATGGCGAAATGGCCCCCGAGAACGCCGAGTTGCTTTTCTACTACGGCCGCGCGCTATACAAAGTTGCAATCGCAAAGAGCGACGTACTAGGTGGCAAGGTTGCACAAGAAGAGAAGAAAAAGCCCAAGGCTCCAAAGGCGCCGAAGAAGGACAGCGCCGGACCTTCCAACGGAGCCGAGAAGGAGGCAGAGAAAAGCGCGGGAGTAGCGTCAAAACCGTACTTCCAGCTCACAGGCGACGAGAACTGGACCGACTCGGAAGACGAAGAAGAAGGAGATGGCGAACAACAACAGGAGGAGGAACAAGATGACTTCGCGGATGCTTACGAGGTCTTCGAAATCGCGCGCGTGCTATATTCGAAGCAGCTGGAAGCGCTGGAGGCGACTGAAAGTGCGGATAAGGGTAAAGGCAAAGCGGAACTCACATCAGAAGCGCGCGCCATCAAAGAGAAACTAGCCGACTGTCACGGTTTCCTTGTAGAGATCTCCCTCGAGAACGAGCGTTTCCACGACGCCGTTACGGATGCCCAGTCTGCAGTCACTCTACAGGAGGAGCTGCATCCCATTGAGCATGAGAACGTGACAGAGGCCTATTACTCTTTGTCTCTCGCACTCGAGTTTGCGTCTACTTCCAAGGCTTTTGAAGACAATGGAGAAAAGACAGATGCGCCGAAGGAAGACGCCCCGCCCCAGATAGATTGGGATCTACGAAAAGAAGCGAGTAAACACACCCAGCTTGCCGTGGAGGGATTGGAGAAGCGCTTGAAAATTGAGGAGGCAGCATTGTCATCAGACACCCTAACAGCAGAGCAAAAGAAGGAAAAGGAAGCCGTCATTGAGGACAAGAAGGGCTTGCTCGAGGACCTAAAGACCAGGGTAAGTTTCCCCGTTACCACATTCCCGCACCACAGTAAGACATAATCTAATATTACGCAGATAAACGACCTCAAAGCAGACCCGACCCAACAACCCGTCGACAGTCTCGACCCGTCCCTTTTCCAAGGCCTCATCGGAGGCCTTCTCGGCGCAGACGCCGCAACCCAAAAAGCGAAGCTTGCCGAAGCGAAGTCGACTGCGAACGATATTTCTGGTCTCGTTAAGACGAAAAAGAAGGAACAGGTGCCTGCGCTTGTACCGGCTACATCGTCGACAGCAGATGACGCGGGAAGCGGCAAGAGAAAGCTCGAAGTCGAGGAGCAAGGAGCCAATGGCAAAAGGGCAAAGACGGAGGAGATGCAGTGATGGCGCTGCGGAAGAAAAAAATTATATTTCTCTACCTTGTTGTTACTTATGGATTTCATGTACGGACACTGGCGGCGGCTGGCATCTTTGTACTTGGGTACTTTTTGTTTTTTGGGTCTTTTCCTGTTTCACGATACCTGCGCTGCTTACCAGCCAGGGGGTTTCAGACCTTCTTGCACGCGATGACGTTACCAACACTGCACGACTACAAATCGCGACCAACAAACCTACAATTAAGAAAGTACGATTACGTGCCTCTCCATCCAGGCCTTATCTCCCCTCCTAAGCAAAACATCGTCATCGGTATGTCGTGCGGCGTTCGTTGCATGTGTCGCAAATTTAGCCTAAGCACCTACTTTACACATGCCGCCCATTCACGCGTGATGCCCATCCCAGCCCCCACTTCGCCTCCCATCGCGCGCGCGCGCGCACCCGCTACGGCTTTTAAGCTTAAATACCACAGCAATCTACACTTTCCTTTTCGGGTATGTTTGGGGCTTTAAGCTTAAGTTTATGTTTAATTTAGATTGTTTTTGCGAAACAAACGTTACTAGCATTGGGGATTTTTTATCAGTGGGTGTGTTTTTGGGATTGCGATGGATGGTCGCTTGATTGTTTTTTGGTGAGGGTGGGGTGGGTGTTTGGAGGGATCGGGGGGGAGGTGACTTGGAGGGTGAGAGGAGGTGGGTGGAGGGATCAATTGAGAATGAATGAGGTTTGTAGGAGTGGGTATGTAGGTGCCTTTAGTATTAGTCTGCTTCTTTACGTCTTAGCAAATATAGGGCTGTGGAATTTGCGTAGTGTGCGTATTGTAGCAAATACAATATCGTATTGTGTGTACACCTCTATAAAAAGCAGTGCTTCTTATTGTCCCACACCTGCGCATACTACCTTTTATATTCCCTCCACTATTCGTATACAGTAGTTTACAAATTAGGCTTAAGAGCACGTAGTATACTACTCTATAATAATACTCTATACATAATAGACTATATATATGCTTGTACTGTATAATAGCAACTTAATATAATACCAAACCGCAAGACTACATTTTTCGACTTCACCTCGAAAATTATAAAATATATATATCATTGGACTCCTCGCAACCCTTCTTAACAAATAGTTCCCACACACATCTCCATCTACATACATACATCTACACAAACATACACAACTACACATACACAACCCACCACAACACCACAAGCACCCACCAACCCACCAACAATGTCCTTCTTACCCACCACCATCACCACCCAAGACACACTATCCAACGGCGACACTTTGCTGTCCGCCTCCGACATTGCCGAAATCGACGCCCTCATCGCGTCCATCCAAGGGTCCTACAATACCCCCAACACCACCACCACTACCAACAACAACAACGACGACGACGACGACGACGATGACGATGGTCTGTTGACCTCGGGCGACACCATCCTCTCCCCGACCGACCTCGCGGAGATTGATATTTTGATCGTGGAGATGGCGGGGGAGTATGGATGGGGTGAGGAGGAGTGGAGTGGGGTGGAGGAATGGGAGGAGGAGGAGGAGTGGGAGAGGGACTGGGAGGGAGATGTGGTTATGAGAGAAGTTTTTTGAGTTTGTTTTTGTGTATTTTAGAATGGCAGGAAAGGTTTTGTATAATTGTAATTGTATTTGTATAGTATAAAAATGTATTAATGTGGGTAAGGGAGGAATACAGAGTGCTGTTTTTTTTAAGTGTTTATGTGACTTTTTGAATTTCGGGGATGGTTTTGAGGGGTGTGGTTAGGTCGTTGGTAGGGGTAGGTGGTGTGGGTAGTGGTGTTGAAGATGTTTTGTAAATTGCGGATTCAAGGTGAAAAAGAGCGGTTCATTGTGATTTAAGGTATATGGTGGATGTCAGGAAAGGCATTATAGGGTTTTATGATTTGATATGAGGATGTTTTTGATAAAAAGGGAACTCATCTTGGTCTATATGTATCCAAACACCAGGAAAATCAGAACCAAACATGTAATTGATGTATTGGTATATCAAAAATCTAGATCACACGAGGATTGCTCCTCAAGTGAAGTGTTTTATTTCTTTGAATTGAACGCCCTGACAGCCTGCGCCGCGAGCTTCATAGCCTCCGGGTCCCTGATTCCCGCATTTTGACCCACATCCACTCTCTTCAACGTCAGCGCCGCAATGAGTGCGGCACCAACACCGGATCCGTCCTCAGCGGGGAACAATTCGACGGGGTCGCCTTTGCCTTTACCCTTGTCCTCCGGCCAGTCGAGGATCTCCTTAAGCGCCTCCGCACCACGGACCTTGAAGTGAGGGTACTTGTTGAAGACGGAACCGTCGGCGCCGACGTGGCAGGTGGTCCAGCCTTTCTTCTTGCAGATGGCGGCGACGCCGCAGGCGGAGAGGCGGGCGGCGCGGGTGCCGATTAGCTCGGCGAGACGGCGGATGAGTTCGAGCTCAGGCTTTGTGCAGGCGATGGAGAGTGTGTTTTGGAACAGGTCTTGGGTTTCTGACAGGTTCTCGAAGGGGTCTTCCTCGATGGCGGCCAGGAAACCGGAGTCCAGTGAGTAGGCCTTCTTGAGCTTGCTCACATCTTGGCCCTTAAATATACCGCATTCAGGCTTCTGGTGCAAATCGAGCAGCACGAGACGGAAGATCTCACCCAAATAGAGACCTGCAATCATCTTCTCGAAGGCCTGTTGGTCTGGGCGGGGAGACTCCTTGTCGATGATAATGTCATACGGTGTGCGGGGAAGGACTTTGTGTTCGCTATCAAAGGCACCATATTCGCAGTTGATGGCCATGGGTAGGTCCGGGTCCAGGTTCATGTGGGCCAGTTTGGGGATTGAGCCACAGTTCTCCATGTACGCAGCGTTGCAGCCGGTACCGAAAATGCAGCCAATTCTCATGAGAGGGTCGGTGTAGGCAGAGGCAATCATGGTTCCCGTTGTATCGTTGACCAAAGCAGTCAGTTTGATCGGTACGCCGCGTTCCTTGAGTGCGGCTTCAAACGGCGGCACAACGTCCTTGCCTTCCACACCGTCAATGTCAAATCCCTTCGTCCACCGCTGCAGGATACCATGGTCGATGTATTCTTGGGTTGCAGGATATGAGAAGGTGAAGCCAAGCGGGAGCTGCTCGGTTTGCTCTTGTCCGTGGTGATACTCGATGAATTGCTGCAAGCAGTCGGCGACATATCCCCACAGCTCATCTGCCGTGCCTGTCTTGAGCTCCTCGGGCATGCGGTATTTGGATTGAATGATGTCGAATTCTCCCTTTTCCTTAGTGAGAGTCACCTCGCAGACGCGGAGGTTGGTGCCTCCCATGTCGAGAGCGAGGAAGGTGCCGGTTTCGTTGCCATCGGGAAATTCCATGCACCAGGTTGCGTTCATCGGCTGTTCTTGTCAGAGACGCCACACTATACAGCAAAGCACAGCTGGACTCACAATAGTTGAGTTCTCCTCGCGTAAACCTTTCTCGAGCTCTGAAACGAAGTGATTGGTAATTTCCTTGAGCTTCTCGCCCGATACAGTGAACAGCTCTTCCAGCCTCTCAATCTGAGAGGACAAGCTCTGGGGCAGATCGGTCAAGGACCCTAGAACAGATGTCAACCTTCCCATCTCGAAACATTCTGTTGTAGGCAGCTTCACGCGGGCATACGACGGAAAAATTAGGGAGAGGAAGTGCATGCGGAGGTAGAATGAAGGCGCGCAAAAGGGAAGAACGTACCCCTGCGCGAACGCGGTGTTTTGGGGCCGAGTCCAACCATTTTGGCAACCTGAGGTTTGTCGTTGTGATGCGGTGGTTAACGATGGCCACGAAACGTAATTCACGGGTATGCAATCGCGTTGCCGCCGGGAGTGGTTCTCGTTGGTAGATCTAGGGAGAAAAGCTGACTTTACGATTAGCGGGTTGTTAGCAGGCTATATGGACGCGCGATACGAAACACGATTTGGTAGCCAAGATGTGCCATTGGTCATGGCCAAAAAAGCAAAACGGGGGATGAAGCAAAGATGGTCGCCCATCATGTACCCCACGGTTCCTGCAATTGCTTTTTAGGGGAAAAGTGGAGAGGCCGTGCTTACGAAGAGTTACTGTAATGCTGTGTCACGATTACCCCGCTGGAGACGGCGGAAGCAATTGATGCTGGTCTGGAAGCGGGCTGAGGAAGGTAGAATATATAAAAGTATAGCTGTGCCTTGAGCTTCGCGTCTATGAAAGCTGGAAATATACAATTGGTGGGTGGGGAGAAGCTGAGAGGTTGAGGATAAGGAGTCGTCTGTGTTGAGACAAAATCTCGAGGCCCAGGCCGAGGCCAGACCGTCATAAACTAAAGCTATTCCCTATTCCAAAGAAGAGGGGCAGCTCGTGCAAGTTATCCACGCGATTAGATAAGCCTGCACTCTAGCCATCTATAGCATAGCTGTCCCTTTAACAATTAGTGTGGCTACTTTTGGCATAGTAGTTATGTCCACTTCTACTTATGTACAACATACAAAGTACATATGCAAGGTCTAAATATTTGTCCACCATTTAGTTTCACGCAACCGTACCGTGAATTTTCGAATTAAATCGATGCGGATTTGTGACTAAGGCATTGAAATTGTGCTCGAGTGAACGTGATTGAACCAAGTGGGGAACAATCAAGTTCCTGACAATGGCGCCTGATGCACCTACTGTATTTGCGCTGTACAGACCCCCAGATCCAACCAAGATCTCTCGTTGTGAATTGGATATGACTCTCATACCAAGTCGCCGGGCTTCATAAAGTGATGCTGTTTCCTTGTGTCACGTCCGGAGATTACCGATGGTGAATTGAGCAAGTTCTCCTAGTCATAACATGCATGTCGTTCAAAAACGAATTCATCCACTCCTTTTAATCTTAGTAATCCCCACGTGGAGGCCCGCCAGTGCGGATCTAGGTCGTGTGCGGTTGCCAGCTGTGAATGTTCGGTGAGTAACCTAGGTCCGATCTCGGCCGGAGATTCATAACCCCGCTCCGGTCCCCAAACAAACAACCAAACCCCACACGACCAGCCTCACCTCGCTCTGATCACCCCACACAATTGACCACTCCAACTGACTGCTCCCTCTAGACAACCATGCCTTTCTCGTGATGCTATTTCATATGTTTCTCTCTGATATCTCGTGTGCTCAGCTGACAAGATTACATACCAGGTTGAACCAAGTCCATCAATGGCATTGAACTTTGCGTTTCTTCGACTCTCCCATGCCACCTCAATTTTTGCACTGGGCGAGCAAAGTCCCGGGTTACTTCCAATTGTCTTGACTTGGCGAAAATCACATCGAGCCATTATCCATGATTTTGATCTTGTAATCTCAACATCCAACTTCGTGATTTCATCGTTGGATTGGTCATTGCGTCTCATCATGCAAATGTACGGCCATTCGACATCGTAGCCACAAGAATGGCACATTTCACGAACCTCGTGAATGCTAGTCAGGTCTAGGTTGCGCTTTGCTTTCTGCAATTCCCACAGCCAGTCGTCCTACAGCATGCCTAGCCACGTGAAGGGGGTGACCCTTTGCAACGCCAGTCACGCGAGGGTGAACCACCGGGGAGCTCAGTAGCCTAGTCACTGCTCAAATTTCCAGTGCATGCATTGCGTCATTGGTGTGGCTCTCACTCACGTAGTTGCCTAACTCACGATCCCCGTTTGGTTTGTTTGCGTCGGCGCTCTTTTGTGGTTTTGCCGTGGCGTCTGTCTGTGCTTGACAGCCACAACTACACCTTTCTACGTCGCACCAACTTGCAACGCAAAACCAAAACTTTCGCTACCTCTGGATATCCCCCAAAGAGACTCCGGTGTCGACTCTACGATCAGGCAG
The DNA here is from genome assembly GCA_003073855.1 of Periconia macrospinosa. Classification (NCBI taxonomy): domain Eukaryota; kingdom Fungi; phylum Ascomycota; class Dothideomycetes; order Pleosporales; family Periconiaceae; genus Periconia; species Periconia macrospinosa. The sequence continues at coordinate 42,823 of KZ805524.1, forward strand.
ATCGCCTCTCCTATCCCAACTTCTGCATCTTCTTGCTACTGCCGAAAGTGCGTGTTGTCTCCCAAAAAGAGGAGCCACACAAAGAAGTATCCTGCTCGCCTTGACACTATAGCAAACATGTCGGATAAGTCCCTTAGCACTGGTAAGCAAGTTAGATCGGAGAATCGCGACAATCTCGTGCTAATACTTTTCTAGGTGACGAAGACATCCCAAGGTCCGCCCCCATCAATATACCTGGTCGTGGCCGGGGTCGAGGCGCGGCCGGTCGCAATGCTGGTCTGTTCAGGGAAGAATGCTCTGGTCTCCCTGAAAAGGGACACATGTTCCCCCCCGAGTTCGAAGAGAAGTTCAAGAAGAAATTTAAAGAAGACCGGTACGGCAATTTCAAAGAACGTCAGCCAGCTGCAGGCAGGCCATCCGGTGCTAGACGGAGTCTTCACATCCAACAGAAGGTAGAAGAGGCCATGATTGAATTTATGGGTCAGAAGTACCTTCTTCTGTCGTCAGCCACCCTCCGAAACCTGTCTCCTCTTTGGACAGGCCTCCAGCCCATTCCGAACCCAAAGATCTTTGAGAGAATTTTGGTCAACAAAGACGTCCAAGAGGTCCATGCTGACCACGCTAGGGCCGCGTTAGAGAAGATAGGCAAGCATTGCAAGCACTTTGTCGTGCTGTCACCAATTCGAACATCCGAGTTTGGTGAGGTGTTCAAGCGAGAGTCGGCAAATCTGGGCACTACAGTCAACGATTGGAGCTGGATATTCAAGTCCCTTCCAAATCTCGTGTCCATCACGTTCAAACACCCAGACAACGAGCCTGGTGATCTCCTGAAGGATACGTTCAAGACCTTTCAGAGTGCTGTCGTGGGCGCTCAGTACCCAACATCTCTTCAAGTTCAAGTCTCAGCTCCTCTACACCTTTTAAACCCCCGTTAAACTTTTGCTTTCATCCGCCCTTTGATCACATATAATGGCAATGTCATCCGGGACGAGTGGAATTGAATGAATCTGGGGTATGAAAATGCTGCGAAGCAACCGGGTTTATGAGTTTTTTCTTTTTCTTTTGTTTTTCTGGAGTAAAGGAAGTATCAAGCAAGGTGTGGTCCCTTGCCAAAAGTTTAAGGTTTCTAAGCCAGCAGGCCTTTTTCTTTTCTTTTCCCCTCTTGGTGAATAGCAGTTCTATAACATGAAGCACCAATTCAATGTCTGGTGCGTATTTGATTTTAAAAATGGTGGACTGTCCGTGAATTAGTGATGTTGATTTAGGCTTCGGCTCTAACTAGCAAGAACGTGATGGCATCAATTGATCATGGTGATTGATCGACGCCACGCATGGCCGACTGCGACAACTGCTTAATTTTCTCCCAAAAGAGAAACCGAACCCCATACTTACACCCACGCAATGGAATTTCATTATTTTATTGCCCAACATGTGTGTTAAAACGAGTTTTGGGTTCTGGTGTTCCAACTCGTAGGATGCGATACCCAGAGACCGGCTCCCCACACGGAGCACGATCGGACCCCGAACAATCGGAGGACACCACCCTCGGGCTTTCATTATCTTCGAAAATATCGATAACATTATATAGCCATGCGCTTCTTCCCCAAATTCTGCATTTGAAAGTTCTCCACCTATTCAATCCTCCACGTTAGCTTTCTAACCCGTGACGAACGAACAAAACACTCACACAAAACATCACTCTCAACACCATGGCAGGACCAGGAGGGAAATTCTTCATCGAAGAAAACCTGCACATAAAAGCAAAGCACCACGAGAGTTTCGAGCAGCTATGGGAAACAAAGTGGAAACAACCCGTATGCTTCTTACTCCAATACATCTCCGTTGGCCATCATTTATACCAGCACGCCCTAACAAACAATACACCAGGCTGAAATGGGCGTCTATCCTTTCATGTTCAGCACTGCGTCAGACTTTGAACCCGTTGTCTCCGAACTCGTTGCCAAGGGCTTCAAAGAACCGTACAACTGGGACGAATACGCAAAAGTCTACTTTCCTCAAGCCGAGAGACTCGCGGATGTAGCGCGGGAAGCGCAGGCCAAAGGAGAGAAAGAGAAGGCATCGGAGTACTTTCTAAGAGCAAGCGCTGTGTATAGAATAAGTCGATTCCCAGCACCGAGGAGCGAAGTGCAGAGAGAGGCTTGGAGGATCGGAAAGGAATACGCCCTCACAGGCCTAGGGTAACATCCTCCCTTCACCCCCATACAGTTAAAAAAACAAGCACACCTGACAATCAACCTCCATAGCCTCCGACCTCACCCCGTCCACGAAGTCCAAATCCCACACACCCACCGCCTCCCCAACGAAGGCGCCACAATCCCCGCCTACCACCTCGTCCCCTCAACCGCCACCCCGCAATCCCCCTCCCCGCTCCTCATAATCTTCACCGGCCTCGACGGATACCGCACCGAACTCGCCGTATGGATGGAAGGCTGGCGCCAAAACGGCGTCGCAACCCTCATCCTCGAAATCCCCGGCACAGGCGACTGTCCCGCCGCACCTTCCGACCCCAAATCCCCCGACCGTCTCTACACCTCCCTCTTCGAATGGATCGGACAGCAAAACCGCATCGACCAGTCCAAAGTCGCAGTCTGGGCCTTCTCCACCGGCGGGTTTTACGCCATCCGCGTCGCGCACACGCACGCTGACAAACTCGCCGGCGTCGTCGCGCTCGGCGGCGGCTGCCACTACATGTTCACCCCCAAATGGCTCGACCACGTCAACCACCTCGAGTACCCCTTCGACCTCGCCAACACGCTAGCTTACAAATGGGGATACGGCAACGACGTCGAATCCTTCAAGCGCGACGCGCTTTCGAAATTCTCGCTGCTCAACGACGGCACGCTCGACACGCCGACCTGCGCGAGGTTGTTGCTCGTGAATGGGACCGAGGATGAGATTTTCCCCATCGATGATTATTATCTGGCGTTGCAGAGGGGGCCGCCGAAGGAGGCGAGGTTTGTGGAGGGGGTGAAGCATATGGGGGAGCCCATGAGCTTTTTTGTTATTTTGAAGTGGCTTTATGCCGTTTTTGGGATTCAGGCGGATCCGGTTAAGCAGATGCAGACGTTGCCTTTTAAGCCGAAGTATTGAGGTTGGGGAATAAGGAAAAAGGATGGGTGGGGATGGACACAAGTGGTCTATCTGGGAGTCGTATGTTGTTGGTTCTGGAGGTAGCTGTAGGGTCATGATTGAACGAAAGACGTGGTTAGTTAGAACACGTTGATTCTACTTTTATAAATTCCGCGAACGTTTTGCATTGCCTTGCTCTCTTTTTTCCCTGCTTCCATATGACCTAGTTATTCCGATGTGCTACTATCTCTTTGTAAGCATGAGAATCAAGAGACGATACTCGATCTATTTGAAGGAACATAATACATCACGGGCACAGTCATCTGTTATGCTGGTACATTGATGATATAAGTTGATAGTTCTAGTATTCATTCCGAGAGAAAGTTCTAGTCGTATTTAGTGTGAGCCTTTTCAAGGGTGAGCAGTTTGTACCATTCCGATTATGCGTTTTGCTCAATCAATTCATTGTGTTTTCAAATCTGACAGACCAACCCAATCCTCCTCGTGCTGAGGTCCTTTTTTTCCATTTCCGTGGAATCCCATCCTCATCCTCCCATTCATTTTGACTTCTGACCTGAGATGCAATCAGGGCCTTCTGGCAGTTCTGCATAGCTAGGATCGGTGACCCTATAAATCGTTGTCGGGGTGGCCTGGCAGGAATTGGCGGCAAATCTCCGCTGTGTTGTTTTTGATGCTGAATGTCTGGTCTTTGTAGATGATGGTGAGACTCCAGTTTTTATCGCGGGCTTGCCAGTTGAGATACTCGATCATTGCACTTATAGCCCACTTGTGCTTGTTTCTGTAATCCATCCCGTCATTAAGGAAGATGTGGATGTTCTTGAGGGAAGGGAAGTCCGATAGTAAGTGCCAACCGCGATCGTTCAGGGACATCCAATCGAACGTGGGGCCGCATGTTCCACGCATGATAATTGTCTCCACAAGTGACAAGCCTTTTGGGACATTGGCCGGAGAATATTGGTCGAAGCTAAACGCGCCTAGCGTAAACGGCAACTTGCAAGCTTCGGTATGAACTTGTCTGCACGTCTGTAGGAGAGCTAACGGGTGTTCAAAGCTCTTGCTTGCCTTGAAGTCCCAACCGACGTAGCTGACAGTCCAGTCTTCTCCCCCAAACACATAATCATAGATTGTGTTCCGGATTTCACCAGGCAATGTCAGAAACGTTGGTTTGGCTTCTGCTCCGATTTTCCTGGGATGCAGATTAGCAATGTACAGCCAAAGGTGACTAGGCGAGCAACTCACGGTGAACTACGCTTCTCATTCCGCATAGATACATACCGATCGACGTCAGCGGAAGTCTCCTGATCGCCGTGGGTAGAAAGGTCCTGATCATCGTCTGGGGATGAGTTCAACTTCTTTCGGCTCATCTCATCTTCGGCCGCTGCCGAGTCGCTTCGGTGTTTTTGCGCCATTTTGGGTGGTTTCGAAGGATAGCAATCGGTTTTCTGGATGTTGACCAAGGTGTAGGGGAGGAGAAGGTGTCGTCGAGAGACTTGGAGCCTACCTTTATACCAGAGACATGAGTCCGTGCGCCGCGCTAGTGGCCTGCAAAAGTGAAGTTGAACGACAAAGCCAAAAGTAAAGGCGAGTAGCTTTGCTGTCTTCGACCGGCGGGGTAAATCGAGGCCGATCAACTAAGATCTGGTAAAATGAGCATCTAGATTGACCATCGCGTCAATAATGAATCGTGTGACCTTGAGGTACAGGTATGATGCGGGACGTCGACAGTCGAGTATTCTACGGGACTTTCTTCACGAGAAAAAAAGTCTGGAGTTTCTGGAACTAATTTTTCATGTATATAAAATTTTCTGTGCATTCAAACCGTTCAGGCGCTGAGAGGCTTCGTATGTTGTTGCCTATTACTTGCCCAACCAAACAATTACACAGGTGGCATTGCAGGAAACGCGTGAGATGAGTGAAAGCTGATGATATAGTTTTTCCTTGTTCTTGGTTGATGCAATGGCATCGACCCAGACAAGTGCGTACTCTTGCTTCTCCCACAGTATCCATAAGACTGTGTATAGATTCTGCTGAACGGCGAATAGTTCTTTGCCACATGAAATGTGATATTGACAAGATCGTGTTCTTAATGATATGGATGTCGATCATCAGTCGGGTTGCCCCATGTGCAGAAAAGAGAACTTTGGCTTAGCTGACAACCTCACTGTACCCACACTTATATCCACCACGAATGGTATCGGTTTTATGGAGATAAAGCATCAATACGCGGATTTAGTCTAGATCCCGCAGAGGATGAAGTTTATATAGTGACATTTGGAGGACTCAGGTGGTGAGCCAACGATATAAGAGTTGCGATGAAAATGCGGGCTTGAATTGTGCAGAGTTTTATCCCTTTCTTCGCAGCCTCATTCCCGTGAAGGGCTTCTCTCGGAAACCAATTACGTGAAGTTGTCACATTTTCGCTCTTTTACGATGATGATACGATGAGTCCCTGCCGCCTGCTATTGCAGATTGGGATCCTTTGCTGACCACCGCCGACACAACTAGTTGCAGAAACCAGCATAACCAGTAGCTTGAAGGCTAGCCAGATAGAGACATGCACTATAGGTATCCGTCTCATTGTAATATACAACAGCGATGGCTCCACCGCCGCCGCTAAAGCCTTCTGGGGCTTCCTGCCATGGAGGTATGACAACCTACAATTAAGAAAACGATCAGCAATCCATAAACTTCTACGAATAGATGCCACAAAAAGTTGAATATGAGAGATTCCTTACCCATTTATATGTGTCGTCTGAATTCGACGGGCATATGATTTTGGTCTCAGGGTCAAAAAAATATGACGCCTCAGGAGTGGATGGCTCAGACGGAAATCTCTGTGCAACGATTTCCTCCTGCTGCGCTGCAGTTATGGGAACGTAGTCTCCATTCCACTTCTGACAGGATTTATCAACAAAGTTCTTGAAGGTAGCTGCAGATACGGAGGCTGCCAAGGCAGAGGCGAGCAAGTATGTAAACTGCATCTTGAGAAAATTCTATGAATTTTGACGACGAGTGCAGACGAGTGCACACGAAAATTTCCCAGGACTCCCCCGATCTATTTATGCTTACCTAGATGCGCTGAGGACACCACTTTCCAAAAAAAGTAGGTGCCGAACTTAAAATGGTTCCATTAAGGCTAAGGAACATTCAAGCTAACAAAGAACTTAGCACATAGGCCTAAGCTTCCTTTTTGGAGTATTCCCGATCTTTAAAAGGCAGCATTAATTTGCTTGAATGTTAAAAACAATTAACACATGTATTGATTTTCGTGATGCAGGGGACATAGCAAGTTTATATCAATTTATCCATTTCGGTTGAATAACTTTCGGTCCGATTATAGAGTGAATTGCCTCATTTCTGGCGATGTTTAACATTAAGTTTTGCGATACTTTTCGGCTTCACGTTCAAGCTTCAATAGCGCGTGTATCCTTCCCAGTCAGTGTTATGGACGCTGGTGTCGGCCTGAAGAGGAGACGGTGGTGTCGAAAGACCTGAATCCTGTATTTGTAGGGCCACACACAAGAAGCTGCATAAAAAGTAGTGTGATTGTCGTCGATATAGTAATTAGATTACCAGTAACATTTATAGAGGCAAATTTTCGCAAAGAAGATGTTTCCGGGTTGAATTTAGCTTCAGCTGCAGCATGGATCTTCTTTCCCTTTTTCCCTTTTTTGCCTCCACCGCCAATGAAATAATTCTCCTCATTGTCATTCTGCCCTTGGTGCTCTTCCCCCAGACCAAATGCTAGAGGTGCCGGAGAAGCTGTATCTCAAGGCTGGAAATTACTCGTCTAAGAATTTGGTGAGGCGCTTGTTCGCGGGGTCTCGAAAATGTCTCCTAATAAAAACGTTAGCATTATTATAAACAGTAATGGGAATTCCTCCACTCACAGAAACGTATCCTTCGAGGTTAAGGGTGGTACGGGGTGGGCTTGAGGATTGCGAGGAAATGGGAGAGAGGAGGTAGAGGAGGTTGTCGGGACTGCCTTGCGCTGATGACGACAAGCTGCGCGAGATCTGGGTATTGATGGGTGGGCCTGTGTAGTTTCAGATGGGTTGATTCTGTGGAGAGAGAAACATTGTGTTGATAGGTCCTGTTGGTAGTAATTGTTTCTTTGGCGGGTAGTGCTGATGGGTCGAAGTGCCGAATCTGCTCGGGCGAAGAACTTGTATATAAACAATCGAGGGGGAATCAATTGGCTGCTCCATCTCACGACATTAAAATAACAGTTATAGTATATACGTAAAGCGTATGGAGGAAGTTGGTGAAAAGAGAGAAGCTGGTTGTATTCAGATGTTGAGAAAGAGAGGGAGAGAGAGAGCTCTTTTATATACACGCCGTGTGTTTGCTTGGCCCTACGCTAGCTATTTGCTAGCAATCAACGAAGAAAGGAAACATACCAAAGATATCACTCAAACCACAAACCCAGTGGCAAGACAAGTCTGAGTAGATAGATATATATGGGTTGCTTGGTTTGAGCTCGGTTGGTTGCACTATGTACACATACCGTTGCGACCATGTGCTTGCATGAGCAAACGCCCCTGGTCTTTTGAAGCTTCACCTGTTTGATCATCCTCGATATGCATTCCCTTTGTATCGAAGATCCACTGCATTCAACCATTCAGGTCTTCTCCACCAGATTCTTCCATGTTTTTCTCATTGTTGGGGTCTCCCCTTTCAAAAAATCGACAGCAGATCCTGGCGATATTGCGTCCGCTACTGAGGGCGCGCTCATGAATTTTTTTTCAGCGCCTCCTCGAGTCTCCCATCCTTAAGGGCTCGAAGGAAAGCTTCAGATGTGTCGTTCTTGAAAAGCTGTATCGTCTTTGAATCTTTGACCAAGGTCAGACTCCAATTTTTGTGCGGGCCATCGAGGGAATTAAAACTGATCAACAACGCCATGACAAGCGCTAGAAATCCAACATCCCGGAAGTTATGTATTTCCCAGATAACATGGATGTTTTTAACAGCCGGTAGTTGGTCAATGAGACCAGAATTCTTCGACTCCCAGCTGAGGGATTTGCAGTACACAGATATTGACTGGAGAAGCGAAAAACCTTGGGGGAGCTTGGACCTAGGAAAGAGATCGTGCTGGGTCCGCAAACCACAGAGCGTAAAAGGCAGGTCACAAGCTTCGGAATATACTTGTTTACATGTCTGCAGCAGAGAAAGAGGATTTTCAAAACTCTTGCTAGCTTTCAACGGGCCATAACTGGAACCCTTGCTGAGGAGCCAATCTTCTCCGCCAAAGACGTAGCCGTAGATCTTATTGCGTATCTCGCCTGGCAAAGACAGAAAACCAAGTTTGGCATCTTTCACCTGTTCTCTGTATTGTTTGGGTCAGCTTTGTAATGCGGAGAGTGATCCGGCCTTGAACTTACGGCTGAGTGTCCTGCTTGTTGTCCTCCGTCAATTTCGATGTCTTTGTCTTGTTTCCGGTACTAGCAGCGGGCGAAACACTGTTGCGTTTTCTCGCCATGCTGGGTAGTCTGAGATCAACTTGGGTGCGGTGGTGTTGTTCAGGTGTGGTGAGGTGTTGAGAGAAGAAGTTATCGTCAATGGGGAGGTTGTATTTAAGCCAAGAAGGGTGGCCCGTGCGCCGCAGACGGAAGGTGTGATTTGGTCGGTCACGTGGAGAGGAGGGTGACTGGTGAAGGCAGGGCGAGGAGCTCCACAAGTTATGTAAAATGAATCCGTATAGGTAACTTATCTAACCTTCCTCGCTCGAAATACGGTAAGAGGGAAGTAGCGACTTGCTTGAGCAAGTCCCCTCGTCTACCAAAAGATTCACCAGTTGTATGAACCTCGCCGGACATTTCCTTCCAGTTTCAGATTGTATTCATTCCTGATGTTACTTTATACATGTGAAATTGCATTCCTAATATAATTCGGAGACATGGTACTCGTCCGACTTTCAGTTCCAATCTACCCAGTGGTCCGACGTACAGCGTTCCTTCGTACATCCGTAGCATTGAAGACGGAGACCTGGAGAGAGCTTTGAACATGGGATACCCAATCGCCGAAGAATTTCGGTAGTGTTATTGTCGATGCTCATCTCTTTCCACAGACCAGTCTGAATCTCCAAACTCAAGTTCTTATCGGAATGATAAGTAATCACATCCTCCATGAAGGAAGATGCGTTTTCCCGGTACCAATCCCTCTCGCTATCGTACATATTGCTGGTCCAGTCCTCGATGCGGATGTTTTTGAGAGACGGGAATTGGTTAAAAAGACCTTTGGGGTCATAATCGTAACCAAAGCAAGTGTCCGTTGGTGAATGAAGTATATCCTGATGAGTTTCATATATAGTAATTGTGTCGGCATAACACTGGCCTTTGGGGTAACCACACCTCAGATAAAGTAGGCCCGGGGTGATCACGAACGCGCAAAGCGTGAACGGCAACTTGTAAGCCTCTGCATGCACTGTCTTGCAGGTCTGGAGTAAAGCAAGTGGGTTTTTGCTCCGCCCGAAAGATTTGTGGTCCCTCTTGTAAGCCTTGAAAATCAACCCGTCCTCGACGTGCCAGTCTCCTTCCCCGAACACGTAGCCGTATATCTGGTTGCGGATTTCACCCGGCAGAGAAAGGAAAGCGAGTTTCTTCTCTTTATATACTTCCTTTCTACAGGGAACGGCGGTTAGTAGCAAAAAGAGAAGTTGATGTGGTGAGAGACTTACGCTACGCTGTCGTGCTCGTGCTGGTCATCCGTGGAAAAGCTCAATCCCTGTACGCCCCCCTCGGCCTCAGCTGTAGAGGATTCCTTCTGACTGTTTGTTTCTGCCATTTTGGCTGAGCGCTGGTTCGAGTAGTCGATTCGGTGAATCTGTGCGTTGGTGTGTAGGGGAGAAGCTGTAGGTGAAGAAAAAGCTTTTATATATCAATCATGTCTAGAGCATGGGTCCGTGCGCTGTGTGATGTGACTGGGACGAGCAAGTTGTCATTCACACTAGCACATCTACAAAGGCCATATCTATAAATCCACACGAATCCTATACTTGATTGGTCGATACCTCTTCAATCTGCACCCCAAAAGACGGAAGCAAGGTCATGGGATCCTGCGCAGTCCAGCCTTGATACTCTTCCTCCGACGTCACCCACACCATACCCACCATAGCAGCCGCATTGGCGGCTAAATTTCCGACTCGGCCTCTTATCCGCGGGATAACCAAGATCCAAGTTTTGGTCAGGATGAAGTTGTGGGGTGCTTCTTGTCCGAGGGAGAGATGTGATAGAAGGTTGTGGTATGTGTTGACTAAGGTGCTCTCGTTGACTGTTTCCGGTAAACGGTGAATAGCATGCTTGAATGGTATTTCTTGAACCGAATAAATCCCTACATGGAAGAAAACAAGTCCATCTGTCAGCATGTTTCTCGTTGAACTCTCAATATATGGAGTACTTCACCTTCTTCCACCGAATCAATATCCGGAAAAAGCTGAAATTCAGCATGTGGAGAACGAGGCAGAACCTGCATATGCTTATGTCCCACCGATGCGCCAGCCTCTGCGCCGCAGTTGAAAATAGCAATATGCTCGCTCTTCAAGTTCGTCAAGACATGCCACAACGCGCCTAAATCAGCAGCATCGAGTGCCTGTTTCTGCGGCACGAAGTCAATCGTATGGAGTACAAATTGCGGACGAACGACACAGAACTTGTTCAAAATGAGTTTGTGCTTGGAGCCGACAAGACCTAGGCTGAAATCCGGGTTGGAGTCTGCAAAGGCGTTTACAACCTTTTTCTGGGTTGCTGTCATGGGCTTTTTGGCCAGAGCGGCCGCCACACGGAATTCGAACTTTGGGGTCTGGTCTTAGCAGGAGGGTCGTTGGGAAACAATAGGGTCCTTTGTTATGTACTTGCATTGAAAGGTTGAGATGCTATATGGCGAGCTGGGACCTCTTTCCAGAGTAACTCGCCAGTTTCTACGAGGCGGTCAAATTGTGCTAGGGATCGGGTTTCGAGTGCCATTTGGAAGCTTTGTAGATGGTGGGTATATTTTAAAACAATTTAGTATTAAATATAGGTAGCAGGAACAGCGACTGCGATGCGTTGATTTCTATGTTTACGTGAAGGCGGTGTACTCGCTCACCCGACCAATTAAATCGGGTTATGCTCATCGCTCAATGTGGATTTAGAAGCAAGTTATGGAGTGTGGTCAGGGTATGCAACCCTGTTGGTCTAAATTCCTTCGACGAGAGATGTGATGAATCGGAAGAAGCTGATGTATTCAGATTTCGAGAGAGAGCTCTAATATCAATTGTACATGCTGGGTGTTTTCTTCACCCGGCGCTAGCTATTTGCTAGCAATCAAATCAGTGAACAAAGGAAATCTTCAAGCGTCAAGGAAGATCACACACAAACTACACAAGCCCTGAAATCCAATCAGAGATCTCAGATTAAAAATAGATTAGGCAGCAATTAAATGGTCAGCTCATGTCAATGAATTAACGTCCATGTGGACAGCCATATGTGACTGTTCACTCTTGTTGCAACGGAACAACTATTATCCGGCGGGCGGCGGGGGAGACGCGGGGCTGACTCAAACATAATTTGACTCCAAAAAAGTACGGTCGCCCCACGACCACACGACATCGGACTCACACTCTACCAGCAAGACAATTGCAACAATCATGGCCGACGCAAATACCCCCGCCGCCGCCGAGGGCGCAGAAAACCTCCACAAGGATCCAGTCACTGGCGAAATGATCTCCAAGAGTGAATGTACGGAGTTGCATTGCATTCCTACAAGCAATTAAAACTGACTGTTTTGGTAGTGAAGCGCCGCCAGAAGCAGCGTGAGAAGGAAGCCAAGAAGGCTGAGAAGGAGGCTGCCATGCCCGCCCGACCCAAGAAAGAGAAGAAGGAGGATGAGGAAGAATTGAACCCTAACGTATGTGCTCGAATTGGTTCTTTGTGTAAGCGCATGACTGACTCTATTGCAGCAATACTTTGAGATCCGCAGCAAGAAGATTGCAACCCTCAAGCAGACCAGGGATCCCATTCCGTACCCCCACAAGTTCCATGTGAACACCAAGCTCGCCGATTTCGTCAAGGAATACAGCTCGTTGGAGAAGGGCCAGACACTGGAGGACAAGGAAATCCGCGTTGGTGTGAGAATCATTACCAAGCGTGAGGCAGGAAACTCTTTGAAGGTGCGACTTGAACCACCACATGCCACATTGAGTGCTAACGGCGATTTGTGTTTAGTTCTACGTCAGCAAGGCCGAAGGCGTCACCGTACAGATCATGTGCCAGCTACAATATGCTTCCGATAAGGTTCCATTCGAGAAGCAACACGAACATTTGCAGCGTGGTGATATTATCGGTGTAGTGGGATTCCCCGGCCGTACCAATCCCAAGAAGGGTGGTGAGGGAGAACTGTCCATCTTCGCGCGTGAAGTCGTTCTGCTCACACCTTGCTTGCGCATGTTGCCTACCGAGCACTTCGGCTTCAAGGACCAGGAACAGCGACACCGGACGCGATTTTTGGACCTCATCATGAACGATTCCACCCGCGAGACCTTCATCACCAGGAGCAAGATTGTCAAGTATGTGCGCAAGTACTTCGATGACCGCGACTTCCTCGAGGTGCAGACGCCCATGATGAACAAGATTGCAGGCGGAGCCACTGCAAGACCTTTCAAGACTTTCCACAACGAACTCAACATGGAATTGTTCCTGCGAATAGCGCCTGAACTATATCTCAAGGAACTTGTCGTCGGCGGTCTGGAGCGAGTATACGAAATTGGTCGCCAGTTCCGAAATGAAGGAATTGATCTTACGCACAACCCCGAGTTCACTACCTGCGAGTTTTATATGGCATATGCGGATATGCACGACATCTTGGAGATGACCGAGGAACTTGTCAGCGGACTGGTGTATTCAGTCAAGGGTACCTACGAGACCGAATACCACACACAAAGTGGCGAAACATATAAGGTGAACTGGCAGAAGCCGTGGCGAAAAGTGGAAATGATTCCGGAGCTGGAGCGATGCACAGGCGAGAAGTTCCCTCCTGCTTCAGAGCTACACACACAAGAAACCAACGAGTTCCTGCAGAAGGTGCTCAAGAAGCAAGGCCTCGAATGCTCGCCCCCTCTGACCAACGCCCGCATGATTGACAAGCTTGTCGGCGAGTACATTGAAGAGACCTGCATCAACCCGACGTTCATCGTGGGCCACCCCGAAGTGATGAGTCCACTTGCCAAGTATCACCGTGACATCCCTGGACTGTGTGAACGTTTCGAGGCTTTCGTCTGCAAGAAGGAGATTTGCAACGCATACACTGAGTTAAATGACCCCTTCGACCAACGTATACGGTTCGAAGAGCAGGCAAACCAGAAGGCGCAGGGTGACGACGAGGCTCAGCTCATTGACGAGGTTTTCTGCCAAGCGCTCGAGTATGGTCTACCGCCTACCGGTGGATGGGGAATGGGTATTGATCGACTGTAAGTGACACGAAACGTCCCTTAATTTTTTGTTGAGGCAGAAGCTAATCGCGTGAACCAGTGTCATGTTCTTGACGGACCACTACAGCATTAAGGAGGTGCTCACGTTCCCCTTCATGAAGGACATCGTTGAAGACAAGCCCCAGAAGACAGCAGCTGAGATTGCAGGCATTGAGCCCAAGCCAGAGGAAGGTATTCGTAAGTCTTTATCTGAATTCCCCGCCAATGTTATTGTGCTAACGCTCTGAAGCTCACAAATGATCAAATCGATAATGAATCGCGAAGAGTGGGATATGAGTCATATAACACTCGTAATAAATGCGTAAGACATGAAGACGTTTCATCTTCCCAACGGTAGAGGAATCGAGAAAATAAAAGGTCGATTTTTCGATCACGATGCGTTAACAAAAAAAAAAAAAAAAAAAACATCAAATTCTTTTCAATGAAACAAGTCGAAGTTCAGAACCATCCACTCAGACTTTCCCAGTCCCGCGTCTCCTTCCTAAATATTTGCCTCCTTCCCCTCCCGTCTCTTATACACTTGCTAACCAAAGCTGCCTCTCGTCCTTCCCTTAGACTCCCCCACAACCCCCACAACCCAAGCCACACCTACACACCCTGTATTTTGTTCATCGCCTTACTGTTTCGTGTGCCGTTGGCCGTGAGAAAGAACATGAATTTTGCATTGGCTGTCAGTAAATAAAGGTCTGTTGATAGGTGGCTAAGGTTAATGTGAGGGGTTAGGAAGGGGAGGGGGAAAGAGACGTAAGTGTTGTGGTGTGAAGTGGACGGAGGATTAAGAATTAATTACTTACCATCTATCTCTCAAGCTTTCTGTTTGCTCATCACTATGCGCGCTCCGAGCAAAAGTTCGGGAAAGTTATGTATCGCACACACACACACACATATATATATCCCGCTATTTATCTCTCTTTCCTATGTACCTACCCCTCAAAGTCCTTTCCTTTCCTTCCCATATCCTTATTCGTTGACGCAGTATCAGTATCAATTAAAACGCCATTTCTCTCTCTCTCTCAAAAGTACATACATACATACATCCCAACTTACTACACTCCCTCTCTACACCTTCCCTCCCCATCTCATCCACACACACACACACACACACACACACACACCACATCTTCCCCCGCGCCCGCGCCCGCGCGCATACATCTCCGCCTCCCATGACCCAACTTACCTACCACCCCTAAAACACACAATCAACCCCCCGTCTACACTACCTACCTACCTACCTCATCATCCTTATCCATCAATACATACATACCTACCTACCCCATCAACCACCCACGCACACACCTTCCATCCACCTCCACCCACCACCGCTTAATCCCACCAGGCAGGCTTCGAAAGATAACACGTAGTACGCAATCATCAAAACGAAGAAAGGGGTGGGGGATCCGATCCATATCACATCATCATCATCATCGTCCTTTACTCTTTCCTCACCAATTGATATGAGCCAATTGGGGGAAAAGTTGTTCGCTTTGCGTTGACTTAATTGAGTTGAGTTAGTAAAATCAAGCACACGCACGCACATCTGTCTGTCTGTCTAGCCAGGTAGCTTCGCATAGCGTAGCTAGGATGTTCTCTGGGAGGGGGAAAAGGGGGTTTCTACATAAGCTTTGTTGTTTTGCTGACTATGACTATGACTATTTACACAGTAAGTAAGTAAGGTGTGCAACGTGTGTTTTTTACTGTGTTAAAGTGCACGCACGCACGCACGCACGCGCGGGATAAGGGTAAGATGATGATCAAGATGATGATGTGAGAACGAGCCGGTTCGGGATCGGGTATCACAGGGGGAACGAACCGTTCAATACGATACGATTTAAGTCTTACTTAGTTTTAGATGTTGATGTTTGTGTAGTTACTTAGGGACGTATTGGCTGACTGACACGGATGGGGAAGGAAGGAAGGGGTAGAAAAGGCTAAGGTTGCGCACGTCTTACATGATTCAGGTACGAATCGAGGTAACTATGTGAGTATGGTCATGGGTGGCCGGTCAGGGGATGATGGGGAGGGGAGGTTGTGTGTGCGAGGTGAGGGTGCTTACGTGGGATGTTGAAGCTGTATGTGTACATTGTTTGGAGGGAATAAGGCGGGGGGTTGACGGATGGATCTTGGGGGTTTTTGCTGGTTTGGGAAGGTTATGGGAGGAGGGTGTTTGCTGATGGTTCACCGTACATGCATGTTAACTAGTCAATGATGTTGATGGTTAGGTGTTGTAGACCTGCGTCTGGTACATGTGTAGGTGGTGGTGGTGTGGTCGTCACGTGTACATCCACCCACCCATTGACCCACACATGCACACAACATCGGCATCCAGAAGTCCAATCCTCACCTGGGCATCATCAATCCAAGCACCGAAGATCTCATATGCCCAACGCAATAAAGTGGCGAAAAACCTCGGTGGCGATATCGGAAAAAAGCGTTGACGCGTACATTCTATTCGACAAATGTGACTATCATGTATCAACCATGTTGAGCAATTACCAAGCCTACCTAGGTACAGAATGACTATCGACGCCGAAAAAATCAAACCATTCGAACAATGGTTGCGTGGTCGCCGAGTTGGATGCCCGTTGGAGTAATGGTAAGAGGCCCTGGTCCCCGTTTCGGCCGAAGATGTCTGGAAAGGGAAGGCGGGTGGGGGGGTCTGGGCTGTTTGTTTGTTTACATGTGTACAACAAGTGTTTGTCTACGTAGTTACTTGGGTACTTAAGTAGGTAGTTGCTGCTGATTGAGACGACTGTTTGACCGGAGATGCGTGCTATGGGTTCGTTGCGGACGGTGGTGAACATGAATCGCCATCGATTGATAGTTCCTGATTGTGACGTTGGTAAAGTTGGAGTGGCGCACGCGATGGCGCGCGTGGTGGATGGATGATGAGACGCGACTCAAGCCGCGGAGGTGGAAGGACGACGCCGAGTTAGCGTGCTCTCTCTGTGTGTGTCTACGAATTTTCTTCTTCTTTGCCATTATTGATTCGCTAGTTCATTGGTTTTGGTGGGAAATGGGATGAAAAGTCGTGATGCGTGATTGGGTGGATTGGGGGCGAATTATGTATTGGGTTAGTGGTCGGGCGGGAATGGAAGGAACATGTTATTTCCATCCTTTGTTTCGAGCCCCCCAGCCTGGCAACATGGCAAAACAAGTTTGTAAACAACGGCGGCACGGCACGGCAATCTCTCAGGCAAACAGACAGACCAGACAAGAAACTTTTGCAAAGGACAGACATGTGGAAAAAAACGAATGGGAATAATGAATTGTGGGACGGAAAGAGGCAGCCGAATGACCACCGGGCGCGCAGAAGATTGCGGGCGGCCCGTTTGGGTAAATTGATGGCGAGTGGTGGTGGACAGCGATCCGGCCTGAGGCGCAGGTTGGCGTCGCAGAGGTCGGGCAATGGTGCTTTTTTCAGTCTTTGCTGATGGGCTACCATGATGCAGGAACGGGCTCCCCGCAGGATACCTGTTTGCGCTGGTGCTGGCGGTGAGTTGTGGTGGTGGTGGCTCGCAGCATATAAAGTTAGTTGGGGATGACGATGAGATTAGAGGGCCGTCTATCGATAGATGATAACACAGGGCGTATGCGGGAGCCATCGAGAGGGACAGTGTGGAGTTGTTGACGACGCCGCCGTGCTCAGTGCGCCTGGCCATGGGTCAGGCCGGCGACCGTGAGCCATGAGGGGTGGACTGACGGATTGAAGCCAGATGGCAGCTAGCCCCTTTTCTCCCCTTGTTGGGCTTCGGGCTTGCATAATTGTGCAAGATTGCCTTATTTCGCGGCGGAGGCGAGGGAAGCCAGGATGATGGCTGTCCAAAGGGGCAGATCTGACAGTGCAGTCTATGACAATGTATGCGGAGGCATGGGAGTGATGACGAGTGAGATGGACTTGTGCTGACAGCGACGGTGGTTCTGATTCAATCTGATTTCTGGGGGGGCCCGGGTCGGTGGGTCGCTCGAGGGGATCTGCCGTAAACGCGTGGGAGGGTGTAAATAAACAAACGACGTAAACAACAACAAAAACAACAACAACACCAGGTTAATAATACTAACAATAAAACCTACCGCCCTCTGCGCCCAGCGGCCGGGTGGCAACAAAAGATATGGGTGTGTGGGTGCCAAAGTGAAGCTGCGACGTGTGTGTGTTTCTGGTGTTTCTTTTTTGCAATTGCTGCAGCGCTTGGGAGGTCGCGAGACGTCTCGCAGGTAGCCGTGCTGGTTTCCAGAGGCGCTTCACAGGTCACGCTGGAGGTCGCAGGCCGGTATCGATTCGGTGAGGCGGCTCGGTTCGATACCAGCCCAACGGCTTTTTGCTGCAGGTTCGCTCGGGATAGCTTAGACGAGAGGAACAGGAACCCCTGCCACCAAAACAGAGAGGCAAAAGAGAAGAGAGGACAGGACAGGACGTGCGGTGCGCACCGGCTGGTGTGCACGGCCGCCCCCCGAAAAAAGTATCGCCCGCGCGGCCGGCGCGTCCTATCTTGTCTTGTGCTGCTCGCTCCCATCCCCATCCCCATCCCCATCATCCCTCCTCCTCCATCTCGATCGCAACCCTCGCGCCAACTTTCTCCTGCATCGCCGCATCCCTCGAGCGTTCGTCCACCACTACCGTCATACACTACGGCTCCGAGCGACATTGCATCACGGCTACGGCTCTGTCCTGCGCTGCTCCTCTCCTCCTCTCCTTCCATCCCAACTGCCTTGGGGGCAGGCGCACCTGCGGGTGTTGTTTACCACGACGCGCATTCCGCATCGCGCCTTCCGCACCACCAGCCTCACACCACGCCAGCAAATCATCACCCGACACGCTCGACAGCTTACCAACCCCCTCAACCATCTTTACTGCACCACCATCGCCACTTCCTTTTTTTTCTTCCCTGCGCAGGCCTTGCATGGAGAACAGGGACGTGTCACTCATCGCTCGCTGAGGTGGACTTTTGGGTGAGCCGTGAAGCTGTCTCGTCATTGTCATCGACAACACCACCCAACATCGGCTGCCTGCTACGTAGCAACCTGCACCTGCCAGATCGCACGCCTCCGACACCTTGTTATCGATACATCACATTTAGGCTCCTTCGCGTGACCGTCCGTCGCTGTTGCCTGATCTGATCCGTCTCCAAACCCGCCACACCCATTTCTCTGCCTCTGAAATCTGCTCTACAACAGCACCATCCTCAGAAAGAAACATCGGATATACATACAAAGTACTGTGTACTGTCTACTGTATACACGGCATCCTGGAGCCCGACCACTCAACAAATACGCCTCCCCGGTCGCTCACCAACCACCTCGAGCAACCCATCACCCCACCAATCCAAGGCGCCGTCGCGTCAGTGAATTCAACCTGGACTCCCGCGACGCCCGCCTCCTCACCATCTCCGTTTGACATGGACTTCGCTTATTCACCCCACCGCGAGGGTGGCACCATGCACCTGCCTTCCCCCACCCACCAAGGCTACCGCATGGAAGGCGCCCACTTCTCCTCGCTACAGCAGCTCCGCCGCTCTCTATCACGCTCTCCCTCCAAACCCTCGCGCTTTCAACTTCGCACCACCAAAACCGACGTTCCCGGCTCGCCCCTCTCCCCGCTGGCCCTCGCGCGCGCTTTCACTCCCAAGACACACAAGCCCGCCAGCCCCATCGCGAACGCGTTCGAGTCTGCCTTCACATCCCAGACCGTGCCGGCGAAGAAGAAGTTCACGTTGCGCCGCGCTGGCCCGTTCAGGTCCTCGCCGCGCAATCGCGCCAACCCCAAAAGCCCGCGTCGCGCCCTCGTTGACTCAACCGACCTCGGCAACTCAACCACACCGTTCGCCTCGCGCTCGCTGTTTGGCGACGAAAACACACACACACCCGCGCCGGTGCGCAAGCCTAGTGTTGATTTTTGGGATACAGCCGATAGCATGCGCTTCGACATCGACGACAAGCCCATCAAGTTCGGGATCACGCGATCTCAGGCCCAGAGCTCCAACGCGCCGGGCGCCAACTGCTTTACCCCGAACCAAGCAAGCCCGCTCAAGCGACGCGATGGAAATCCCGCGTTTGACTCGGGTAGCAGCATGACGCCGAACCCCAAACGCAGAAGTTTGCACGGCGCGCCTGCAGGTGCCGATTTCAGTATATTTGAGACGCCCATCCGACCTGTCGCCGCCGCAGACGACGCATTCGGTGCGCAAGACAGCGAGCCGTTTAACCTCTTTTCCACACCCGCCAACAGCGCACAAACCCCCATGAAGCGTCCCCTGTCCGTCAGGCGCTCGACTTCACAACGCACATCCGCAAACTCACCCCGCCCCAAACCTCTCTTCGACGGCGAGTTTGCGATGCCCGGTCTCGCAGCCTCCAAGAGCAAGCAGAGGATTTCTCTGGACGGCGCGGCACTGCGCAGCAGCAATGGTAGCCAGACGCGGCATCCGCTTGCCAACTCGCTGACTGCCTCGTCTTCTTCGCCTGCTGTCGGAGGTGACTCGCCTGATCAAATGCCTCCACCTCCCACAGTTGCACCCCCCTCGCGTCATCCATTTGCCAAATCATTGCCGATCGGTGCATCTCGCCCAACGCAGATTGGCGCTGATCAGATCTTTGCTACTCCGGCCGCGTTGAAAAACATGAGGCAGCATGCAGCACCCGTTCCCTTCTCCACCGGTGGGCTCATGTCCAAGAAGCATAGAGACATTTCCCTCGAGGTTGATGAGTACAAGCCACCCGGCACACCCATCAAGCGACAGTCTTATCCTCCAGCCTTGGCGGAAACTCCTACCTCGAACAGGCGCAGTCACTCATTCAAGCCTCTTCAGCAACCCGTGTTCGGCACAGCCAGTACGCCTTTCAACTCGATCCAAACGTCTAATCAGGGTAGCAACTTCTTCAGCGATATGGCAAATCCTCACATTCGCCGTCGGAGCTTTGTTGACATTGACGGGGATAGCGATTGCAATGAATCACCGACTGGCAACAAGCACATGACCGATAGTCAATCCAGCGCAGATGACGGACCACCCACGCCTACTAAACCCAGCGGCGATGGGCGGCGCTCCAAAGAGAGCAGCTTGAGGCGTAAGACATTTGGACGCTCCCGGCCTTCCATCAACAACGCATTCGTACCTGACGAAGCTTCCATCACCATTCCCAAGGCATCGGATATGTCCCTAGCTTCCAATGGCTCCCCTCACACCCCCAACGATTCGTCTCTGCCTCTGGATGCGAGCAGCCTCTCCTTTTCCGGCTCTCGTCGTGACTCGTTGCGTGACTCGCTGTCCTTCAACAGCAGTCTGGCAAGCACGTCATTCCCGCCTGCGACCCCCACAGGTCCTCGAGGCAGCTTTGGATTCTTCAACCAGAGCCAAGTGATTTCCGTCACCGAAAACGACGTTGACGAATCTTTGGCGGCGCGTTTCCGCACCGTGGAGAAGCTCGATGGCGCCGAAGGAGAATTTTCGCAAGTTTTCAAGGTTAGCCGCCCCATCAAGCAAGGAGCCAGTGCCACATCATCGCCGAGCAACCGTTGCTGGGTTGTCAAGAAGTCCAAGAAGCCTCTCATGGGATCCCGAGACTCGGAGCAAAAGCACCGCGAGGTCAACGCGCTCCGTGCGCTTCGTGGCCACGAGCATATCGTCTCATTTGAGGATAGCTGGGTCGATCAAAACCACCTTTATATTCAGACAGAATACTGTGAGGATGGCAATTTGCGTCAGTTCTTGCAAAAGTATGCTCGCGCTGGGTGTCTCGATAACTTCAGGACCTGGAAGATGCTCTTGGAGCTGTCCTCGGTATGTTTCTTCCTTCGCGTCCTAACCTTCATTTGCTAACGACAATACAGGGTCTCACTTACATCCACGAGAGTGGCTTCATCCATCTCGATCTCAAGCCGGCAAACATCCTTCTCGACTTCTCCGGTAACCTCAAGATTGCTGATTTCGGCATGGCTGCTCAGTGGCCCCTGCCTGAACATTTTGATGGCGAGGGCGATCGTCACTACCTGGCCCTGGAAGCGATGAATGGTAACCCGGACAAGCCTTCCGATGTCTTCGCTCTTGGCTTGATGATGGTTGAGATTTGCAGCAACTGTTTCATGCCAGAGATGGGCGACGACTGGTATAGGCTTCGCTCGGGCAACTTCATCGATGTTCCTAGCCTCACTTGGAGCGAAGATAGCACCCTGGTTCGTGATTCAGATGGTCTTCCGATCTCGCAAGACAACTCTGATGTATTCGATCCCTCCATGATGGACGATTCCGATTTCAGCTTCTCCAGCTCCGTTGGCCTCGCCGTTGGAATTGACGAGGAGAAAGAGTTCGCAAAAGCTCCTGATTTCATGAAGGACGCCCTCAGCCCATACTCCATGGACCAGATTGTCCGCGCCATGCTCGACCCCACCCCCAACCAACGGCCCACCGCTGACGAGGTCCACCGCTCCTTCGGATGCCAGTGGGTAGACCAGCGGAGGCGAGCCGGTGCAACCATCTATGAAGGCAACTTCGGGCCTGATTATGATGTCTTGGCTTCCTACGGTGACCATCCCGACGCAATGGATACTAGCTGAACGATCCGGTTCATGTATCCGTTTCTTCAATCTGTTCGATTTCGTCTTTGGATTGTCATCCACGCGATTGCTTGCCTAGTCAATGGGAGCTGTCTGGAGGCCGCGACTCATATTGGACCCCTTCGTTTTGGTTTGCACGGCATTCTGTTTGTCTTGCGTCAGCATCCCATCGAAAAATAGAATAAAAGTTAAACACAAAAGCATTGTCTCCGATTACCATCGACTTACCTCGGTTCGACTTACCATCTCTAAGGATATCAGTCTAGCCAAATTGTCGATTCATATACGGCCCTCCTGCGGTCGTTTGCGCCTGCTTGTTTTTCAGAGGGAAAATGTCCTGGTTGTTAATAATCACACCTCAGTTTCCGGCTTTGTTTTCCTCTTCTTGTTCTCTGCATGATTTGCATCTTCCCTCAATGTTACCCTCGCTACACCGGAACCATGTATGCGAACTGAGGGAGCGGGCGTTTTTCCTTCTCTCACCACATTTGTGCTTTTTACCCATCTTGTTTTGCTTTTCCCTTCCGGCATGTTCTTGTCCACAGGTTCTCTTGTCCTGTGATGGAAACTATGCATGCATATGGTACGATATGATATCCATGGGTGATGTTTTTGAAACGGCCTGTATCAACCTCTTCTTTTATCTTCTCCGCGGTCTTGGAACGCCATTGCAGTATGGCAGCTTTATCACTGTAATTTTGGAGATTGGTGTGTGTGGATTGTTGGTTTTGTTTGGCTGTGTTGGTTTGGTCTGGCGGCCCGTCTGGTCTGTTTTCGTCGATGTGGAGAGAGCGAGGGGAGGAAAGCCTGAGAGCAACTTCGTTTTCGATGTTGCTCACTGCATCTTTTCCTCTTTCTTTTTCTTCCTTCTCTCAGACTGACCGGTTATGGAGTTGGGGCGTTGCCGGACTGGAGTTGGCGGCCGGGGGTGATACGGCACCGATGGATGGATGGATGGATGGAAAAGGAAGGAATTGTTTGTACAACTAGGATTCCAACCCCGAGATTGAGGGAAACCGAGTGGGTGACGGAGCGAGCGAAACTAGCTTGATTTGTTATGAATATGATGATCAACAAACACCCACCATCACCACATCTTCACTCACTATGCTTATACTTGACTTGCGTGTTTTGTGATTGTGCTGTATTGCTTGCTTGTCTTTGACGCTGTCTCTCTCTCTCTCTCTCTCTCTCTGGCTGTGTGTGATGTCGTGTCGTTGTATTGTTTTGTCATTGTTATTGTCTTTCCCCTTTTGACTGAAACCAAGAAAAAACCATTTATAAAAAAAAAGTTTGTCCCATCGTTTTACCCTCGATCGCTTGAGATTGATTGTTACCATGTGGGTTTCATCAACGTGGTGGGGTGGGGAAAGGAAAAAACGCTACCACATGTGCACGACGCGGCACACATGCCGAAAACGTCATTCTCACTCACACCATTGACTTAACTAGCCTTTAGCTGACAATGAAAGCTGGACTTACAAGGTAAGCGAGGAATCTTAATCATCACTTAACTTTTCAGTATCTCTATGACCCTCAGGACTATCCTGCGACCTTTACGGCTATTAAAAATGCTGTTAATCAGGCCTGATTAGATTATAAAATAATAAAGTCACGATGGTATTATAGGTGGAGTGAATGGTTGATTTATTCTGGTGTACCTATCCGTTTTCTCAAGTCCAGCTTTCATTGTTAGCTGAGAGCCCCTCTCCTGCTCCCCCGCTACTAAACGTTAACTAACTAACGTTAACGTTTGATGTTAACGTGGACTAATAAACGATTTATCACGCTCACGCGTCGTCGCGCGTGCGTGTGAGGAGGTGGCAAGGCCGGCTGGCCGGGCGAGAACATTGGGGGAGGGGAGGGGGCTTTTTTTTGGGGGGGGGGGGAATTTGAAGGGTTTGGAAGAGTCATGGTGATGAAGTAAGCGATTTGAGTGATTGATGATGATGGTGGTGGTGGATAGCAGCAGCACAGCGTATCCCCTCCGTCGCTAACATCTGCCGTACACGGACCACCTCAGTTTGGCCAATAGGAAGTTGATAGCTCTGAAACACCAAATCTAGCCATTATGACTATCGTGATGCAGCTGTGTAGAATTTAGCAGTAATTACTATACAAAATCTATCCTAATTTATCTGCAATGTCGCCAAAACGTGCCGCTGAGGTCAGCAATGATCCTGACTTCGTGCAACCCACCCGTTATTCGAAGAAAAGGGGGCAAATCCCTGACCTACCGCGAT